>JARQZK010002901.1:275000-425000 GCA_030704885.1 Cynegetis impunctata | reverse complement strand
AAAAATGATAATCAAACAGAATACGTTATGAAAACCTGCTTTCCTAATGCAGCTCTCTGCGATAGAGTTTTTATAAACTATTATTTTAATATTAAAAATTAGTACAACACAGATATTATAGTTATGGATCTATCAATTATCTACTTATATTAAATCGGAAAAACAATCAATTACAATCAATCTGTTGAATATTAATGGCAGCTGTACCACGCATCAGATTTATTTGATATCCTTTTGTTTCAATTTGCTCTACTTGAATTCCATTGCGACAACGACGCTCGAGTTAAAAGACCCTCGATTTTGCTGTTGAAGAACGTGCTTGCTTCTCCTTCAGTCGTAGATCAAGCAACCGACATGGCATGCGATAATTCGCCATAGTGTCGGATAATTTTTTCACATGTCACCGTCAGGGCATATTATTACCAGTTTCGTTACATATACTTCCAGTAGGTTTGTTGTCATCACGTACAGTCATAAGAAATGTTGCAATTTTAATGGCCCTACGGGACGTTTTGGCACGCAGAAATCATGAGATGAAATAATCGCCGTGCGACAAATATTTGTGCTCGTCTGAATGATATATGTGGCAACGTGCCGAGAGAGTTTATTCCCGGTGGGCCATTGAGCTTTCCATCGGGGATGCTATCGGATTGTTTCTTCGTGAAGTAAGTCGTCACCGACAAATAATATCGAGCCAAATTATGTGCTACCTAAATCATTGACAATGCCCATGGGAATATTCAGAAGAATGAGATGACTGTTATGATACTATAGCAAATAAATTGCACGGAATTTTATGAGCACTATGAGTTCGAATCTACAAAATTATTAAATCCAGGAATCAAAGAAAAGAAACTAGATCTTCTCGAACCACTATAAATAGAGAAGTTGATTTTCAATATTTCACCGCTGTTAAAGTGAGCGATAAAAGTACCAAATCCTTAGATTTTCCATACACAAACAGACAACAGAAATATATATATTTATATATATATATATATATATATATATATATATATATATATATATAATATATATATATATATATATATATATATATATATTTATTCGAATTATTGTTGCCTGTGAACTATTTCTAATCTCTTGATAATTATTAGCAATAACAGGCTTGTTGAATCTTAAAAAACTCGATTTTAATTTAAAAAAAAAGAAGATAAATAGTACCCTATTATTATTATTCTTTGACTCTTCAAAATCAAAATAATTTGAACCTATTTCGAACATTAAATAGGTAAAGGGTTCTGTGGTTTCCCTTACCATCTAATAATAACAAATTTGAATGTTAATATTGGACTGAATAGCACGTAATAAATAATAAAGAACGGCCACAGCCAAAAAAATTTTAGTGAAACATAGTAGTATGTTTCTATTCAAATTTTTCAAATCAATAAATGTCAAAGAAATTTCAATTTTTTCAAAAGTTTTGATAAAGCCACGAATGTCGTGGCGAAACGTCAACTTTTTAATAAAATCGAGTTTTTTATGATTCAACAAGCCTGTTATTGCTCATAATTATCAAGAGATTATATATATATATATATATATATATATATATATCTATATATATATATATATATATATATATATATATATATATATATATATATATATATATATATATATATATATATATATATATATATATATATATATATATATATATATATATATTTGAATATGTATCTGACTCATGAACCATCTTATTTATATGGTAAATAATTCTTTTATTGGGTTTTCTGGTTCAGCTAAAACAGAAATGATGTTGAAATTCTTCTAATAACATTTCGGTTACTATTTTAACCTTTATCAAATTTACATATATTAAAAATAACTTAACAGGTTCAAATCTTACCACAAACATATCATAAAACACATTCACAATGTTCAAACTTGACAGAAACGAGCAATTATAGTTTTACTTTTCACTTGGAAATTGATTATATTTTATTATAATTGATATTTATGTGTTTAAAGATCTCAATTTCCCAGTGAAAAGTAAAACTATAATTGTTCGTTTCTGTCAAGTTTGAACATTGTGAATGTGTTTTATGATATGTTTATGGTAAGATTTGAACCTGTTAAGTTAGTTTTAAGCATGATTTGTGTATTTATTTATTTTAGCGATGACATGACATATGTAAATTTGATAAAGGTTAAAATTTTTTTAAAACCACCCTGAGGATACTCTTCTGTGCTTTTACTACAGTATCTAAAGCATTTTTATAGCACCCACCCCAAAATAACAATACAATATCTCAAAATTGACTCGACAAGAGCATTATAATATATATAATATAATATAATATAATATAATATAATATAATATAATATAATATAATATAATATAATATAATATAATATAATATAATATAATATAATATAATATAATATAATATAATATAATATAATATAATATAATATAATATAATATAATATAATATAATATAATATAATATAATATAATATAATATAATAAAATATAATATAATATAATATAATATAATATAATATAATATAATATAATATAAAATAATATAATATAATATAATATAATATAATATAATATAATATATATATATATATATATATATATATATATATATATATAATTCTAATTATTAAAGTATATTATATTCATATTTTAAAATATTCAAAATGTAGAAATATTTTCCTTCATATTTAACCAATACTTCATATAGGTATGACTGCAGGGCTGGACTAAATATTCTGGAAATTTCGTTTGTTTGAGATGGGGTGCCAATATTAAGATTCTCACTACTTAGAACCAGTGTTTATCCTCATCTACCATTGATATTAAGCAACATGAAGATACATTTTGGTTCATGAAACTTCAGTTGAATTTAGTTTACTATAGTACTAACAATGGGACATTTATGATTACGGTAATATTTTATTGCTCCCAGCTCAAACATATAGGAATGTTGAACACTGGCCACCCTACACTCGGAAGTCGGAAGATAGAAATAAAAGAACGAAACGAATTGCACCGGATAAGATAGTTGTCAGTTCCTGTGCACGCGTTCATCCCTGAAAATTAATGTTCGTGTAGTCACCGAGTCCTAGGAACGCGGAGATGTCCGCCTTTCGCTCTCTTCTCCCTATATCTCTTTCTAAGAGAAGTCAGGCCCTATTTTTGTCTCTGTTTCACGACGTCTCATTTTCTTTGCAGAATAGAGCTCCTTGGCCGACCTAGTCTGATAATTTTCCAGCGTAGCGCAGTTTTGTAACTGCCGAAGCGTTAGTTCGAATAAATGTTTAAAGCTGTGCGATGTTCTGCTGAAGTTCCAGGAAACGATGTTACATTATCCTGATCCGCTAGCAAGTTGACTAATACGCGGGCATAGAAAGAATTATTCTATTTAATGAGAGATACGTCTCGCTGAATCATGGAATCCCATAATTTTTACTGAATATAAAAGGAAGGATCTATTATTATTACACCTTCAATCACATCAATATATTGCAAGTAATTTCGTACAAACTCATTCAGCGAAAGGATGTCCAGCTTCAGACCATATAATGAAATGATTCTAATGTATGCGCGGAAGGTGGAAACTGGTATTCTAAAACTTTTATATATAAAAATGAATCCTTATTTCCCTAGGTCCCGCCATCACGCTTGAACGGCTGGACCGACTTCACTAATTCTTTTTTTGTTGTGCTTTTTATTGCCAGAAGAAGGTTCCTATGGAAGAAAAAATTAAGAAAAATGCGCGGGAAATTAGAAAATCTCTATATATAAAAATGAATCAACGGCTGGACAGATTTCACTAATTTTTTTTGTTGTTTTTTTTTGTCAGAAAAAGGTTCTTATTGAAAAAAAAATTGAGAAAATTGCGCGGGAAATTAGAAAATTTAAAAATCTTAACCACCATATAAAATTATTTCTAATCTATGTCATTTTCATTTTGTCATGAATTAGAATAGAAAAATTCATATTACTCCCAATTGTTTACCCTTCTACGATCAACCCATATTTTTGCATCTTTTCATTTTTTCAAATTTTATCCACAGATCCGCAATAGGGCTGCAAGATGGCAATCAAAAATAACAATAGTCGGTTTGAGAATAGGTCGTAATATATTTTTCATACTACCAATGATTAACATTTTTGCCGGGTCAGATAGATTGATAGATAGATAGTTAGATAGATAGATTTATAGATAGATAACTAGATAGATAGATAGATAGATAGGTAGATATACATCGGCAGATAGATGAATAGATAGAAAGATAGATAGATAAAAATAATTTATATGGCAGAACGTTTGCCCGGTCAGATAAATTGATAGATAGATATGCAGATAGATAGACAGAGAGAGAGATAGATAGATAGATAGAATGATAGATAGATAGTTAGATAGATAGAAAGATAGATAACTATCTAGATAGATAGATATATAGTTAGATAGGTAGATATACATCGGCAGATAGATGAATAGATAAAAATAATTTATATGGCAGAACGACGTTTGCCGGGTCAGCTAGTCATAATTTAATGTTATCAGAGTAAATAAATCATATCAGATTTTCCATATGCATGTATAGCTATACATATATGCATATATATATATATATATATATATATATATATATATATATATATATATATATATATATATATATATATATATATATATATATATATATATGAGGGGTCTAGTATCAAAACGTACAATCTCCACTTTTCATAAAAATTCAGATAAAATATGTTTCCTTAACAGAATTTTACGGTGAATATGATATTTTCTTTTAGTTTCAAAACAATCAATCTCCCATAGTAATTTGCAATTAAATATTGGGTTTGGTTTCAAAACGTACAATATCCGTTGATAAATGGGGATCAAAACGAACAATCTCCAAACAGCCAATAGGAAACGCGATTTGGCCACGTGATCATATCGTCTGTAACTGAATTTTTCATTATTTACGCAGTATTGAAATAATTTGAAATACTGTCGTGCTACGATTATTTTTTAGTACTTTCATAGTGGGAAATAAAACTATTTGTCAAAACTATTATTTAAAGAGTTAAAAATGGAAGTTAATGTAACCCCTGTGAGCGCAAGGAGAAACTACGTATAAAAGTGATCTTGGAGCTGACCAATCAATATGCAAAAAAGGCAAAAAAATACAAGAAATTTTCCCTACTATTATTGAAAAAAAAAATGTTATGAAAGAGAAAAAAGTTACAACCTTGACTTCATTGCTTAAAGCTCATTACGGCGAAGAGTGGAGAACCAACGAAGATTTGCAATTTTACAAATTCGTTCTGGATGAAGGAGAAAAGGAATATGCAGAAAATAAAAAAAAGAGAATCTTTATGAATATTCTGATAAAGTGCCTAGCGTTAGAGTCTGAAAAAATATACCAATAGTCTTAAAAAATACTGTTTTGTATATTTAGTAAAAAAAATAAAAAAATTATGATGATATTATTTTATTTTCAAAACATGCTATCGGATCAAAACGTACAATCTCCAAACTTTTTTTTGTAAAATAAGCCTAGTTTGTAATATTTCTTTAATTTCGAGAATAGACGGACATACCACAATATTACATTGAGATATCAGTTCATTAAAATCTATGTTTTCATCAATAACTTAATTGAGAATCGTTTTAATCGATTTTCTACAAAACAACTAAAATGGGTATTGTACGTTTTGATACTAGACCTCATATATATATATATATATATATATATATATATATATATATATATATATATATATATATATAGATAATAAATTGCCTAGTGATATAAAAAGTTGTACTAGTTGTAAGGTATTTAAGCGTAAGTTAGCAAGGTTTGTTTTAAGTAATATGAAATGTTAAGCCGAAATTTCTAGGCTTCTCAGCAGATGTAGATTTATGTAATAGCTTATGCTAAAATAAACGATATTATTATTATTATTATATATATATATATATATATATATATATATATATCTGAATATATATATATATATATATATATATATATATATATATATATATATATATATATATATATATATATATATATATATATATATATATAGTTCTGAATCCGACATAACGTAAAAAAAATTTTATATTTATTTCACTACAACAGGTTATTTCTTAGTACTCGGGTACTTACCAAAAACGCACATTCATGTAATGCGTAGATAAGTGACTTCGAATGTTTCTGATAATTATTTTGTTGAATGGTCAAATTTGTATTGCCTTGACACCTACAAAACCAGTAAGCTAAACAATCTAGTTTTACATTATTTTACATCTAATCCTTTAAAAATATTATCTTAATTCTATGGTTTGAACACCGTTTGCAGAAAAAATCGCATGTTTCATTCGGAGAAAAGCACTTTTTGTGTCTCGTCTAAAATTGTCGGCTGAACGCAGTGAGACATTTAGTCTCGCCACAAAAAGTATCATTTTTACTGCTAATAAAACAATATACTATTTTTTTATCATCTCGATTGATGAAGGTAAATATATTTTTTTGTGGATATGGCCGTAGATGCTTTTTCTACTGATTTGTAGTGAAAAAGTTTTTTTCCTTCAGTATAACCCACGAATATCATCAGTTATTCCCCTTCTTTCTTCCTATATTATCCCGGGCTGATGGAACGCCATAATAAATGGACTCTTCTGAGTTCTCATTCTACAGAAAATGCGAAGGTCCTGTTCACCGTCTCCTGCAATAACCTGTGCCGTGGATTTTCACTACATTACTCAACGGCCGATAGCCCCATCTGAACCTTCGATATAACGGACGCCAAGTAGACAGAAAAATCGAATAACGTGTTGTGTGTTTTTTAAGAGAGGTTTTATTAATTTGTACTGAACCTATCCTGCTGAGTCAGATTCGTTAAAAAAATTCATATATTTATTTTTTAATAAGGTCAATAGACTTTTCGATGATGACTTGGTGGGAAAATATTAATTGAATAAATATATTGAACGAAATTACTTAATATATCACCTAATAATAACTCGACAAAACGACGTCAACAAAAAAAACTCGACATACATATATGTTTCGGGAAATAATCCCATTATCGAGTTATACTATTGAAAATGGGATAATATCCCGAAATATACATGGAATCCAACTGAATATTTTTGCAACGAATTTCCTTACGGCAGGCTTGAAGGAGATAGGGATTTCGCTGCAGGACCAAACTGAAAAATATGAGAGACTAAGAGTGTGACGGAAATAGACTCAGATATGGCACAACGTTATCCTCCCGTTATATACACTCTTGCGTCTATATTTTACATTGCGTTGACTACCGAGTGGTCTAAGTACTGAATCCTGGTGGGCCGTATTTCTGGGTTCAAATCCCAGTAGTGACTCCTGGCTTTTTTAATTTTTTTATTTAAAATATTGTAAGAGCACATTTCAATATTAATTATTTCAACTTGGATCACTTCTGTCGTGCGCCCCAACACGCACATGTTTCATTTTCGCAAATTTTGGTCCTTCTATATTATCCGAAGGAACTTCGTTCCTACCTGGTGTCCCATGACACCGTTTTTTTTTATAATATTTAATTAGTCATTCATAAATCCAAACAACCAAGATATACGAGAATATTAATGTATTCTCAAAACCTTTTATATACTATCGAATTCTATTGTATTTCGTTTATGTAATATAATTTCGAATCTGTTTTTGGACATTTCACTGTCAAGTTTCCAGATTTGTCATTTTAAGTTGTATTCATCATATGGAAAAGATGAATGCTGAAAATTACCCACCAACCAAAGAAAAAACGCCTGAGAAGCAGAGGTGCTATACTAAGGCCGTATTTTCCCCTTTCATGAAATTTCTACATAAAATGGCGGCGGTGAGAGAACAAATTTGAAACCCAAATAGGGCAGATACCTGTCGTAAATTCAATTCTCGTACAAATCTTTCAACGTTCTAATTGAATGAGGAAGGGCTGTTGGGATGTGCAATACTCGAAACCCAGAAATTCATGCAATTTCTACATAAAAAAGAGCAGTTTTCAAAACGACTTGAAACAGCAAAAAATCATTCATCATTATTGATTGCACCTACATCATTTTCATTGTTGAGTGCTGTAAAAGAGCGAAAATCCTTAAAAAACAGTTTTTTTTCAGCACTATTGCCTCTCCAAACCCTTAAAATGCTGCGCATTATGCATATTTCCTTCACAATAATTATGATGCATCTTTTGCTAATATTTTTCTAAATTTTTGCTACCGAAAGTCCCATATTTTTAAAGGTCATGCATTCCTAAATTTTGACCGTGTAATAAATATATATATATATATATATATATATATATATATATTTATATATATATATATATATTATATATATAATATATATATATATATATATATATATATATATTATATATATATATATATATATATATATAATATATATATATATATATATATATATATATATATATATATATATATATAAATATAAATATAAATATAAATATATATATATATATATATATATATATATATATATATATATATATATATATATATATATATATATATATATTTATTTGAATTGTTGTTGCCTGTGAACTATTTTTAATTTTTTGATAATTATTAGCAATAACAGGCTTGGTGAATCTCAAAAAACTCGATTTTATTAAAAAATTAAAGTTTCGCCACGACATTCGTGGCTTTTTCAAAGTTTGAAGTTCTTCACACATGTGCTGAAGGTGGAAAAATCAATCTGTAAGAAGAAGTTTCGAAATCAAGGCAGGTAAGTTTACAAATTTCCAAATGCTGAATATTCAATTAGATCTACTTAGTTTCTTATTGTTGAGGTAAAAGGTGGGACCGAATTCAGAAATACCAAAAGCCACTTACATCATTAGTAAAAATATTTTCATTTTCCATTGTACCAAATACCTTGAAAATGACATAGTTGTCGAAACTGTCGGTATATTGTAAAATTAATTGTTGGCGCAAATTAAATCCAAGTAGTTTTATTTCAGTGAGTGAGTATATTTCGCAGTAATATTTCGGCAAACGAGAAAGTTGATTTAGCTGCAAAAGAAGCTTCAAAGAATTGAGTAAAACTTACGAGATGTCATAATTCTGACTTCTTCCTAATTTTCCAAAAAAATTTCCACAATCTTTGGAAACATGAATATCAAGATAATTCTAGAGGAAAATATTATGAACTTAACCAACCGTTTCCGGCATCCACTCCGTGGTTTAGGAATTTGAAAAATCGAAAAAAATAAATTAGTGTTATCACTCGGATGAGGACTGGTCACGCTTTATGTCCTTCTTATTTGAACAAAATAGGTATTGATCAATTTTCTTTATGCAATTGTGGCGAAATAGGTACAATTGATCATTTGCTGTTAGTATGCAGTAATTATCACCATCATAGAAAAGTCCTATATTAAAATCTGAATAAAATTTTGAAATTTCATCAACCTTACAACCTTAGTTTCCTCATGTCACTTGTAAACATGAATGTCTATGAAGCCCAGTTTGATTTTATTATTGCTTTAGGTTTAAAATTGTGAGAATCGTTGTGTACTTTGTGTTTTCTATACTCGATAAGACCTAAGAAGAATTAAAATCAAGAAAAATAAAAATTGCTGGCTGATGACACAGGTCAAGGCCACTTAGGCAATCTGCCTATTGTTCAAAGAAAAAAAATTCAAGTCGACATAATTAATTTATAAGTTATTGGTTTTAAAATTTTTCAATAGAAAAGACAATAATTATATTTCCTATTCACCACAGTTGACAGACAATTGTCTGTCAACTGTGTTCTTGATAGAAATGTATCTGAATCAAAACGAGATAGCACAATTTACATAAAAAGTAAAGATTTTCGATTATTTGTTCTATTTATCGGAAACCTTCTCAACAATTTTATTTTCAACATGTTCTTACATGTTAAATACAATCCCGGTTCACTCCATCTCGGCAGCATCGCAGTAATTTCCGGTTCCGTCTTAGCTGCGATCCGAGAGGGCCTTTCCAATGCAAGCAGAAAGCAACTGGATCTTGGTAATGGAAATATCATCAATTATTTAGCCGTCTTGATATGGGTTTTATTAATTGATGACAGTTGCTGTTGGGAGGGAGCCGATTTGTATAATGCACGCGCCCGCGAGCTAGAAACTGAAATTCTACGTTCACTTATCCGATGAGCTGATATGTTATACGCAGTTTGATTTCGAATATTATAATAGCTTTGGGAAACTGTAGCTTTTCAGATATTCAATTCAGTGTTCTAGAAGAATCTCATTCAAAATTTATATATATAGGATATTCAACAACATATTCTCACCATGAGATGTGTCTAACATGGAAACAACGTCAACACTTGAATAATAAAAATATTCATTTAACCATTGAGACAACATTGAACGTATAAGACAAGTCATTAACTTAAATAGGTAAATAATAAATTTTTATAGGAGAATATTCACAACGACTACGAGAATAATGATTCTTTAATACGCTTTCATCTCTTCTTTGAATTCAACTTTCTTGAAAGATTTTATCGAATTTAGTAAGTGGTTGAAGAATTTTGTTCTTACATAAGTAAAAGATGACTAAAACTAAGTTATTGTTTGAGCCTAAATACAAACGATTTCATCATTCCGGGCATAATAATCATTATTCTTATTCATTTATATATCTGGGAACGCTTCAAGGAGGTTATGTTCTCATTCCTACAAGTTTATTGACCAAAGGATTTCTTTCGTTGGCTTGCAATGGCGAGGCATTCTGTGGCCAGGTGAACAGGAGTTTCCTCCTCCTCCTCCTCCTCCTCCTCTCCACAGAATCTACACTCGTCAGTTTCTGATGAACATATTCTCATCAGATGCTCCCTGAGGTGAAAGTAAGGTGTAAGGAAGTCAGTGAAGAGATGTAGTTTATTCTTACTGAAATCCAGATATCTTTCAGATCTTGTAATTTTTTCGTTCCGAAGGAACTTTTTGGAGTGATCTCTGGAAGATTCCGCCAGAGTGCTTATCTTTCGGTTTACTTCCTTTCTCGAAACTCTCTTATAGGTGTATTTTCCCACACCATAGAAAGGTTCTGGGCCAGTAAATGGCGATTGTGCTATTTTTCTGGCGAGTAAATCGGCCTCTTCAATTCCCTTGATTCCCGAGTGATCGGGAACCCAGACTAAAGAGACCCTATTATTCTTACCAATTTCATTGAGTTTCCTTTGGCACTCCCATATCAACTTTGAATCGATGACATTGGAGCTCAGTGCTTTTATAACTGCTTGACTATCAGAATGGATAGCATAATAATCATAAAAACTCGTTCAGGCAATTTGAAATATGAATACAAGGTAATGATTCTAGGTGCTTCAAATCAAAAATTACCCATAATGAGTTCTACCTTTGTCGAACGTGCCATTCCATGGAAATATACTGTAGTTGAAATGAGTGAAGACGAGTGCATACTAAACCGAGAGAAGACCATCCAGAGACATCGAGTGCATGAGACAGCAAAACGCAAAGAAATATCTATTTTTTGATATGTTTTTCAACTTGACAGTTTCATTCTACTGTCTACATGAATTTCCAAAAACTCAACACTCTCCGCTAGTCTGAGAAGATCAATCTCAAACTCTTTATTGTCTTTATCGTAAGCTCCTCGAAGCTCTTAGCCGACACAGCCAACGACGTGTTGTCAGCAAACCGCTGATTGCAGAAAGTGCGGGAACGCGTTTTTCTACGACATCGTACGACTTTGGCCGTGAGAACGCCATCATAGGAGCGCCTGTAATCGCTTGTTTAGAAAGCGGTCGCGTGAATTCGAGCTCGTTTGATGGTAATTTGGCTATGACTCGCCTCAAATCGTGTAATGTTCTCGCGCTGTTCTCAGGATCATTCTCGAATACACTATTCCTTCAATTGAGTAGCAACCTGCGGCTGCCTGTGAGAGCTCTTGTAATTCCACGAAGGCCGAAAACCTCTAAACACTTACACGTTTAGTAGAATATATCAAAGGTTCCAATACTGAGCCCTGTGGAATTCCTATTATTAATGGATAATTATAAGATCGCTAATTACTGTTTCCAACATATAGATAGCGATCATATTGGAAACTATTTCTAAACTAAGAAAACTCCTCTGAATACCACACTGTACAATTTATCACTATGGTATTATATATGATAATTGTACCTCACTGTAAAATTATTGAATCAAACTGTGAGCAATCAAATCAATATGATTAAAATTTTATTAAAATTATTGACATTTGTATAAGCTAAATGGGGATCAATAATTTATTTTTTGCAACCTGAATATCAACGAATAAAATTTTTCATGAAATCATTCATTTGATGATTTGATTAATTGTTTTCACATGACATTTTATAATCATTCTCATAAATTGAATAATTTGGTTTAACAATAGTTCGAAAAATAGATTTCCAGATATTAACAAAAGTTCGTGGGAAACATTTTCTGCGTATTAGCCCAACATTACAGACAAAAGACAATTTGTCTATAATACGAACATTTGAATTGATGCGGCCGTTACTCGACGAAAATCAATTGTTATCATGTTTGAGAAATAAAACTCTAAGTTTAACGATTTTCAAATATAATAAAACAAAAACAGTTGCACAACGCGTGCCGCTGACACTACAGATTTTTCAGGTGCGAATTTCAAACTAAAAATAAAATATCTAATACACGGTTTGCAAAGTACAATTGAAGGGGTTAGAATCAAAAGGATCTAAGTAGGTCTGACATTTTTTTGAGATAATTAAGGTTACAGTTGATTACTTATTGTAAATTCTGGATAGATGCATTTGAAATTATTCTTGCCTAAACGAATTCAGGTTGATTAACTAATTCAAAAAATGTTTACTGCAGATGGAAAAAAACTGACATATTTTTTTTGTGTCACTTGGATCCTTTTATTTCTAAGTACCTACTTCTGAATTTCTGTAAGAAAATAAATGGAAGAGCTAATTTTTATGAAAATCTTCATTTTATTAGGTAAAAAAGTTATAATATATAGGTTTTTTACGATAAAAAGACGATGACGTCACATTTAGTTACTTTCCTGCTTTTCAGAATAAAAATTAATTTAGCAACCCTAAATACAATTTATCCTCAACAGCCAGGGCAATTTATAGCTAACGGGTTGGCAAAGCTTCAAGGCGTTGTCAGATCAACTGGTAAAATTCCCCAGTCTGTTTTGACGTTTATTGACATTCGATCATCGTCTAATATTTACAAGTTTTTTTGGTGCTTTTAAATTCATTGTTTCTTTAAGATTATAAAAACAGTTATTTTCATAACAAATTATTTACGCAAATCTGCAGTGTGTAGTTAATAAAATGCCGAAGCAGCTGAACAGTAAATGTCAAGAGATGGTAACATCTTTGTTAAGCTATTTTGAACGAGAATGCCGAAATGGGGGCCCGCTGCTCCCGCTAACTGCTGTAAGAGACGTAAGTAATAGTATTCGCTATTTGTATTCATTATTATTAATATTATTGTTACATATTTAAATGTAAAGGTTGATCAAACTTGATAAATTATTCTTTCATAAATTGAAATAATTATGTTGTAGAGAGTTGCAGAAGCATTACAACTTAGCCTTACTACTGTTAACCGTATTGCCGCCAAGCATAATAGAGGTGAACAGCCTAAAAGCCCACCTAAAAAGAGACAACGCATAAAACCTACTGTTGAAATTGATAACTCTGACCAAAATGCTTTCCGAAATGTTATATACGAAATGTATGGAAACAGTGAGTATATTGAATATATTGTTTAATTTTATTCACACTTAACTAACACAATATTTTTTCAGAGTAACACATAACCTTGAAAACTTTGAAAGACAAACTCCAAGAGCGTGAACTCTTTAATGGTTGTTTGACATCACTCTGGAAGATATTGAGAAATATTGGATTCAAATACCAAAAAGATGATCCTCGTCGTGGTTTAATGGAGTTGCCACATATTGCATTAAAACGTATACATTTTTTACATGAATATGTCAAGATAAAAAGGGAAGGTTTATATCAATTTGTGTTTTTGGATGAGACCTGGATATTTAAAGACGGTACTGTTGGACGTTCTTGGCAAAATTCTAATCCTAGAACGGTAAAAAAAACTAAAATTGGTGGTCCGAGGTAATTGAATAATGAAATTTAGCCATTAATTTATGATGCACTAACATTCCAGCCATTTTAAGACCTTTTCCAATATTTACTAGTCACATTATATTATTTTAATCTACACAATTATTACTAGTTGTATTGAGCTATGTAGTTTATCCAAGAAACCAAGTAGTAATTTGTTATTTCCTTATTGTAGGTATATAGTATTGCATGCTGGTTCCTCTTCTGGATTCATTCCTGGAGCAGAGCTGGTGTTTCATTCCAAAACAAAAGATGGTGATTACCACGGTGAGATGAACCGAGAAAATTTTTTGCATTGGTTTGAATACCAGCTTTTAGTGAACTTGAAAGAGCCTGCCACAATCGTAATGGATAATGCAAGTTATCACAGTACGGTGATCAATAAAGTACCAACAACAGCTACCAAAAAGGCTGATATACAGAACTGGTTGATACAAAATGATATTCCGTTTGAAAATACTTTCTTCAAAACCCAGTTATTGAATTTAGTACAACAGTAAGTTCATATAAACATTTTTCAATATATTATGGTAATACTGAGCTAACTTATTTTGTTTGAAAATATGCATGCTTTAATATTTTTATAGGAATAAACCACCATTAGTATATGAAGCTGACATATTATCTGAAAAATATGGTCACAAAGTGCTTCGACTTCCCCCTTACCACTGTATGTTCAACCCAATTGAACATATTTGGGGCATAGTTAAAAATTTTTATAGAGATCATGTGGGAACTGATGGTGCATCGTGCATGGTGTATGGAAAAAGGCTTTAGAAAAAGTGACTCCTGATATTTGGTCCAGGACAGTAGAGCACACTGAAAAAATTATACAAGATTGGTGGGATAGAGAAATAGTATTCGATAGACAGGATGTGCCTCCACTTATTATTAATTTTGACAGTGATGATGAAGATAGTGATGATTTTGAGATGGATTAGTGGAAACCTTGTGTTCTATTTTTCTATATTTTTCTCCAATTTGCTTTATTTCCACCTTTTTGTATTTTCACAATTTATTGTTTTCATTATTAACATGAGTGAAACTTTGAAATACAATATAAAATCAGGAAGGTAGTGACTTAACGTGATTGTCATACAGTCTTCAAATTATTATCAGAAGGAGCAGAGACTTTGAGCAGGTTATTCCAGTTGTTGATAAAGAAATGTTCACTCGATATTTCATTATTTCAATTTGCATTGGTGGATTATCACAGCTATATATAAAAAGTCTAATAGCACACCTATACGTAGCCAGCTACCTAAGTCGATATATTTTTGTGAATAACACCTCACACAAAATTAAAACTGCATACAGAGATACGAATGAAACCATGGAGCATCTTAATTCAACTTCCCAATGTATGATTGTGTAGGAAATAGACTCACTATATCACAAAATTATTCAGATGATCTATATTCACTTCTTGTTCCAAATAATGCAGCAGTGATGATACAAATGTATACCTTCATAAGTGAAGCGATTTTATTTTATGTATCTATATTAATTTATCTTTTTCATTCTATTTCCATTATAATAAATATAATAGATGTATAAAGAAACAATATTTAAATTTGCATGAAGATGATTACAGCTGTATTGATTCCTCTTACCATAAACATTTTTCATAAATAAATATTTTTTACTTAGGCTCTACGAGGCACGGACCAATAAAAAAGAAGAATTGTCAATCTAACATCAAATTGACTTTTCTAGTTTTCGTAAAGTAAAGAAAAAACCACAGCTTGGCAACATCACAATATTATGTTTTGCAACGTCATCGTCTTTTTATCGTAAAAAACCTATACAATATTAACTCTACTGAAATATATCTAATCATCGTAATCCGACAAAACGCTGCCGTGGGCTTCATCTGATTCGGTATATTTTCTTCTTGAACTATTATCGCCTTTTGACTTTGCTTCTTAGAACTTAATTATGTTGTTTGATTTTGTCTCATGGGGAATATTTAAATGAAAATCATGATGAATAGGTAAGTACGGAATCTTCAGTGGAGTTGGATATAAGGGCTTAAACACATCTTCATTTAGCAACAAAGATGGTCTTCCCACTTTGAGCGCTGAGCATTTTTCGCTTTGATAAATAGTTACATGAGGATTTCTTACTGCACTATAGAAAAAACAAAAGAAGTTCTCTTTCTTAAATTGAAACCGCACTATCTCACGCCACTTTAGCGGCTTTTTTTCAGCATCTTTTTTTGGGTCAATCATTATGCGGTTGTTCCGTTTACTCATTTTAAATCACTAAATTTAAGCACTAAATGTCGTAAACATACAAAAGCCGGTTGGCACCACGTTCTATGTGACAAAACTTTATAATGAAGTTTGGAAACAGATGGATCCAAGTGCACTCAGATTCGTTTCACACTAAGAATTAATGCAATAAAATTTAGTACTTTTATAGTCCGGTCAATAGATGGCACCATAATGTCCGAAATGACTTGGATCACTTTGTCACCAAATAAACACTATATTTAACTATACAAATATGGGTCTAACTTATATTTTCAAAAAATGTCACTTAGACCCATATGATTCTAACCCCTTCAATTATAAATTTAGGAAATCCATTCTGGGATTCAAAGAACAAACTACCTTTATTCATTGAAAAGGTTAAGAAGGGGAAAGCTTTTCTTTAAATAGGTTGTTAAGTAACTTGGAAAGGACCCCGCACATTTAGTTAGAAAAAATTACGACAGTTAAATTCGATAATTTTTGGATATATTATAGATACTGGCCAGCTATGAAACATATCAATTTTAAATTCTGTTCCCACGGCTGGTTTGGGATATAGAGTGGTCCAAATGTCAATGTCTCGATAAACCATCTTTACAATTTTAGAAAATGCTGCTAACATACAGACTTTCTGTGAAATGCGATAACCTCAGTGGGAAGCTATAGCTTGACGATAGTCACTCATATAACTAAAAATTGAGTCCGACATATACAGGCTGTTTACTCGATGGGTTTGTGTACACGGTCTCGACTTCGAAAATTATGTTTCAAAAGGCTTTATTTCTTACTTAATAATAACAAAGGATACTCGAAATAGTAGAAGGAAAGTACAACTCTCTACCATGTACAATTTAGAAAGAATGATGGTCTAATTTGACATCACTGAATTTTTCTTCTTTATATTTTGTACAGGGATTATTTGTGAGGTACTGGAAAAATAAATGAGTTCATTGCCAAATCGAATAGTTAAAAAACAGGCCACATTCGTGTTACAACTAAAGTTCATATACCGTATGTTCGTTTCCTAATGTCGAAAAATGAGAGTGTATCTAATGATTCTAATGGGACTGATTGGATTTCAACGAGACAAGTAAGAATAGTACTTATATTTAGTTTGTATTGTTCAGGGTGGTTTGGAATCGATTCTTCCAGATCCATAGACTCACTCTTCAAGATACAGGTACAGTGAAATACGTTCTTTGACCATAAGTCTAGTATCCTGAATGAATAATTATTTTCACATTTGAATATCAATTGAAATCGTGTTGTTTACCGAATCTATAATTTTAGTAAAAGGATATTTCACGCGCGGGAGCATACCAGAATAACCAAGGTACAACAACACCATTGCCACATGAGCACATGTTCCGAGTGTTCTTGGATCTGATTTACAGGTACAGTAGTACCCCGACACCGACTCTCGGTCTTCATTATTTTGAATCCATAGCTGATACTTTGTAACATTTTTATATCTCGAAAATAGTCGCAACCTAACAAGGTTAATATCGAGATGAGCTTCATCATTTCTAAATTAATATCTTGATCACCTCAAGATGAAAAAAAATTAATACATTTTTATCTACGTGGTATGCCTGTAAAAATGAACATACGGTATAAAAACGTCAGTTTCAACATGATATATACTTTTTATAGACTATTCGACTTATTTACTCTCCAGTTCCTCTCAAATAAAAAGTTTCCAAGTTATAAAGAAAAAAAATTCTGTGATTTTAACATTTGGACCACTTTTTTTTTCTAAACCATACATGGTAGGAAGCTGTATTTTGTTTCACTGTTTTAGATATCGTTTGTTATCAATGAAGCTAGAAATATAGTTTTTTGGCATAAAACTGTCGAAGTTGAAGCCGCATACACAAACTCATCGAGTAAACAGCCTGTATATGCCGGGCTCATTTTCAAGTTATTTGGATGGCGTCCTTTAAAGAACGGTTTTTTAGTGGAGTTATCATATTACAGTAAGAATTTGTATGTTAACATCATTTTCTGAAATTATGAATATGATTTTTTTGGACATATATATTTGGACCACTGTATATCCTAAACCAGTCGTGGGAACAAAATTTAAAATTGATATGTTGTGTAGGTAGCCAGTATCTATAATATATCCAAAAACTAGCGAATTTAGCTGTCGTTATTTTTTCTAACTAAATGTGCGGGGTCCTTTTTATACCTATTAATTTGTAAAGTTTCCATCAGATTTAATTTTGAACTATTTTTTCCGAAATGTAGAATTTCGAAATCCGAATGTTTTCATGTTTTATAAAGTGTCTAGCATATATTTAATCTTTGTTATGATTTAAGTAACTTCGCCTCTTTTCAGTAATCCTTTTTTTGGAAATTTCTATGTGTCTGACCTATGTATATTTCATCGCAATTTTCGCATTTAAGTTTATAAATTTCCGATTACTGAGCTTATCTATTTTCGACCTGTTGTTTTTTGTGTATTTTCCTGAACTTGTTCTTGTTCTGAATGCTAAATTGAAATCTAGATAAGAAAAAAAGGACTATTATTTGTTGGAAGTTATGCCGAAATAAGTTAAGCCATTATTTAAAATCTTGTATTAGATATTTTAGTTTCAGTTAAAAATTCGCACCTGAAGAAGGTAGGTATAGTGTCAGCAAAACGCGTTGTGCAACTGTTGTTTTATTATATATGAAAATCGTTAAACTTACAGTTTCATTTCTCAAACATGTTAATATGAACATTGTTTATTAGGAATACAAAAACTCCTGAGTCTTCAAATAAAAAAAAGATTTTTTTCTGTGACGGGAAAAAAGTTTGACATTTTGTCTCTGATGACAGGTAAAGAAATATCACTTTTTGAAATTACTTTTTTCCCCGGGAAAAAAGTGAGTACTTTTTTCCCGGATATATATACACATAAGTAAAGGTAGATATTTAATTTAAGAATATTTTACTATACAAAAGTTACATTTCCTTTATATGTAATAATAGTTCCTTGAACTATTCGGTACAACAATGGAATTTTCTTGTGTCGAAATTATATTCTTCAGTAGGTAACTACAAATCTCCTGCTTACTTCATTCTTTGTTTGCTTGAGTTTCACAATTAATAACGTTTCCGAATCTTCAATATCATCTAATGTTACCTGGCTGATTTCATAAATTCGACAAGCTCCTGCAATTCCAAATACAACAACAACCTTGGCCATTAAATAAAATTCATCGGGAGCATTATTTAAAAAATCACTAATTTATGTACTAGTAAAAATTGCAGCTTTCTTGGTCGTGTAACCTTTCCCATTTTGTTTCAAAAATGTAGTTAGTTTGATGACGGTGCAGTCAGAGATAACTCGGAATCAGACTTTTTTTCAATTCATATTATTCAAAATAACTATTAAACAACTACTAAGTTCGCAATTTTTAAATCAAATCAATAGAATTAAATTGACAGATATTTGTTTACTTCAAAGGATTCCTTAGCAACGCAGGTCTATTTGTCGCTGAAAGTACAACAGCCTACCATTTTAAAAATTCAAATTTCGCATCTATAATTTTCTGACTTTAATATATTATAACAATATGTATTGTCAATATTTAATCGTCGTTTTCCTCGTCACAGAAAAAAATGATGTATTATACACGGGAAAAAATATTAGATTTTAGCTCTCGCTTTTTTGTCTCCCTCCGCTTCGCGTCGGGAGACAACATAACCTCGAGCTAAAATCTAATACTTTTTTCCCTTGTATAATAAATAACTATTTTTCTCATTCTTGATAAGTATTACCTTCTACTAAAATTATTGATTTTGATAACATAGTTCATTTGGAGAAAAAGTTTCTATTGAGAATTTGTCAAATAAAACACTGATTTAAATACAAATTTCAAAAGAAAGAAAATTCATAATTTTTGTAATTTCTCTGTTTCTGGAAATGATATTCAATTAAGTGAGATAGAATTGTTATTCAAATTTATTATTATTATATAATAATCAGGAATATATGAATGTTATTATCATATATTATGAGATATATTCTTGACCACGTCACCTCTTATATTTGGTTATTTAATCTTCATTGTTTTTTGATTTTTCACTCTTTCACTTATATATTATTTGTTGATTTTACCTTAGATACGGTTGCTATAAATACACTCATTATGTCCTAGGGCGTAATGAGTGGGCATGATGGATCATAACGCCCTTTAATTGTACGAGGAGAAATGAAGCAACTTCCATTGATTAAATACTTCATAATCCTTGTCGTATACGACTCTGGATTTCTCCGGCAATGAATTATTCGCAGCTTTGGCTGCATTTTCTATAATATTCTTGCGTAAATTCATTTTCATTTCCATTATTTCTATAAGACTACACAAAGAAAGCAGCAATGACATTCACTAAATATGATGACAAAAATATTCACAAACGTCAAAATATCAACAAATGACATGCCTAGTATGAGAAGGAAAATGGAAAGTATAGAAGCAATGAACCAATTTTAAAATCGATGTTTCATTATAATAAAATAATTTTTTCGTGAGAAATAAATCGCCAATCGGGCCAAAGGCCCTCGGGCCGAATGTGTCCCTCCGGGCGTTAGTATCTATATAACGCACTTGGTACATAAATAACTAATGATTGAAAGGTGATTAAGTATGAACTATATTATTTCAGAATTGAATGGTTTAGGCCATATATTTAAAAATTCACGAACACCATATCACTCCCACATGAACCTCATCAAATGTCATACCTCATTCGAACGAAGTGAACCCTCCCTTAATAGTGCGACTCGGACTATATAATTGTTAATAAAAAGAAGCAACGACAATTGTAATGTAATTTGTATATTCGATATAGCGTTACATAATTGGACCCAACATTCGCAGTGGGGGTCGGTGAATATTGGCGGCATCGGTTGCAGAAACGTGGCACAGACTGAGCATTTGGGGTGGACCCTGAGTATTATCTTATTACCCTGCCCATATGGCCACGGGACTAGTTGCAAAGTGAGCGCCTTATGTCGACCGTGTCGGGCGTAATACGCTACCGGCTACTACGTTTCCGACTGTGTAATGTAGACAACAGGCCCGTCACGATTATTATTTGTGCGGGTGTCACACTATTCTCATTTGTATATTATTTGTTGATTTTACCTTAGATACGGATGCTATAAATACACTAATTATGTCCTAGGGCGTTATGAGCGGGCATGATGGATCATAACGCCTGCTAATTGTACGAGGAGAAATAAAGCAACTTCCTTTGATTGAATACTTCATAATCCTTGTCGTATACGACTTTGGATTTCTCCGGCAATGAATTATTCGCAGCTTTGGCTGCATTTTCTATGATATACTTGGGTAAATTCATTTTCATTTCCATTATTTCCATAAGACGACATAAAGAAAGCAGCAATGACATTCACTAAATATGATGCCAAAAATATTCACAAACGTCAAAATGACTACTATGAGAAGGAAAATGGAAAGTATAGGAGCAATGAACTGATTTTAAAATCGATTTTTCATTAAAATAAAATAATTTTTTCGTGAAAAATAAAAACTTGTATGCACCACGTGCGTTATTAGATCCTTACGCCAATCGGGCGTTAGGATCTAAATAACGCACTTGGGACATAAATAACTATTGTGCTTTTCTAACGATTTCAAGAATTCCAAAATAATCATCATGAGAACAAAATTTGTCATGCGGATTTTATAGGGAATAAGCATCTTCCGAAAACAAAAAATTTGTAAACATGAGTTTTGTTTTGTCTTTAAGATATCCTGTTGTTTAGCCCAAGAACTCCTCAGATGTGCTGGAGATACATACACGGGGAGCTTGTAGAAGAAGGTAGAAATACTGGAAGCCAAATGCAGTAGTTTGAGGACACACATCACAGTACTTTGAAGCTAACTAGACAAGATGCCATCTATGTGTGCCTCGAAGGCGGTTGATTTATTAAATCGCAAATAGGGCTTTAGAGTCATAGAATGACTCAGCAAGGCTAACTTCCTCAAATTGTTTTTTGTACATACTTTCATTATATCATTCAAAGTTCAATATCTAATAAAGTATAAACTTTAAAATAAAAACACTTGGCTTATGTTTCACAATATAAAAAATATTAAGATACTGTATTTAGCAGTAATAAAAAGTCGACATGTTTCGAGCTATGAACTCATTATCAAGACTGACTACAGGAGAGTATTGCATCGTAATTTATAAAACAGACAAAAGCAAAGGTGATACCTGAAAATCAATTTGTTCGTTTACAAGGGGTAATTGACCATTATGGGCGGAACTTATTTCGAGAATTTCGAGAAGGTCAAGACGTTTACCCTTGTTACCTGAATGTAACAATTTGGTTTTGTTGAAATCCATGAAGTGATTGAATTTTATACAATGTTCAGAGAAGCCTGTGGTATTTTTGTTTTGTAAAATTGACTTTTTATGTTCTTCAACACGAATATTTATATTCCTTCCTGTCTGTCCAATATAGAAAGCAGGACATTCGTCGCAAAATATTTTGTAAATACCACTGTTTTCTCCGATGTTAGATTTTTCTTCATTATTGACCAAGAATGACTTCAAGTTTCTTTTATTCGTACAAATTGTTTTAACGTTATTTTTCGATAGTCTGTTACAAATTTTGCTACTCAAATTAGGCACATAATTTATTGGGAAGTATTTTTGTTCTTCATTAATAGTTTGCGTGGGGTATATTGAATGCAACAGATACTTTCTTCGTTTTTTCCCAATGAGCTTGTCGATAAGACTTTCATTGTAACCGTTATTGATGGCTAATAATTTAATTGTATTAACTTCAGTTTGAAAATTTGTTTCCGATAATGGAATCGTGAACAACCTATGTATGAACGAATGAAAAGCACTGAGTTTTATTTTAATGTGTTGGTTACTGTCGCTGTGAATTAAAGTATCTGTGAAGGTTGGTTTTCTATAAATGTTGAAAGTAAGAGAATTCAAATTCCTAGCAATCTGAACGTCTAAGAAATTCAAGGTACCGTTTTCGTTTTCTACTTCTTTTGTAAATTGAATCGAGTTGTAGAAAGTATTTATATATTTAAGGAAATTATCTAACTGCCTATCTGTACCGGTCCAAATACAAAAAATATCATCCACATAACGTCTCCATAATAAAACGTTAGTAATTAAATTATTATCAGTATTGAAAATTTTTTGTTCTAAGTTATTCATGAAAATTTCACTCAACAAAGGCGATAACGGTGATCCCATGGGCAATCCGTCTTCTTGTTTGTATATTATATTATTAAATTTGAAATAACTCTGTTTCAAACATAAGTTTAAGGCAGACATTGTTTCGTTGACTGCTTGAGTTGTTAAATTTGGGTTCATCTCTAGATATCGCTTAACAATATTTTTAACTTCTTGAGTTGGCGTAGAAGGAAATAAGTTGATAACGTCAAATGAAATTAATTTAGCATTTGAAGGAATTTTGATATTCTTAAGATGATTAACTAACTGAATAGAATTTTTAATGCTATACGCCGGATTGAATTGAATTAAGGTGGGTAATTTCTTATTCAAATACTGAAATAATTTATACGCAGGAGCGTTAATATAAGATACTATTGGACGCATCGGGCAATCAATTTTATGTATTTTTGGTAAAGTATATAAAACCGGGGTGCGTGGGTTCATGGAAGTTAAGAAAAAAGTGTTAATATCTGAAAATAAGATTTTACTATTCTTGATGAATGATTTTATTTCGTTTTGGAATTTGGAGAATTCAATCTCAGTTCAATATCTATTTAATCTTCTATTTTTGTTTATTCAGCAATATTCATATCGTATTAGTAACATTTTTATACTCGACTCCAGTTGATCAAATATATTTATCCATCTGCACTCTTGCGAATTTTGTATCTTCTAGTCTTGGCTCGCATTCAATCTTCTACTCTCGTTTCCTGTATAAGTTTAGGTAGGTTCTTCACTGATTTTTGTAGTTGCCGGGAAAGCATCTTGGGCTGTCTCATATGGTCTAATGCTCTACATTCCAGCAAACAATTTTAGGGCGCTATCTCTGTCTCGTTTCAACATTGTATGAAGGCAAGATCTCCTTTGTACAGCCTTATCTTATTCAGGTGTCTCCTCAGAAGAATGTAATCAGTGAGGAATCCTGCTACAGTGTGAAATTGGTTATTGCTCAGGTTGAGTAGTTCTTCAGTTCTATCTAATGTTTGATTGTTCTTTTATGTATTTTTTCCGTTCAGTTTGGCACTAGTCTTGGTTAATCCAAATACGGATTCTGGACGAAAAAGATATGGCTATCGCTTCTATAACGACTCTTTTTGAGAGAAAACGAAATATTAAAAAAAAGAATTGAGGCAAGTTATAAATAGGAAGCTCATGGCTCAAAATCATGTTGAATTTATCATTTGACATCTGATCAATTTATTCAATCATTTTTCAAGACTCATTCCGAACTCGAAATGAAATGAAAAATATTCCACGAAATGCATGACGTATGTATAGCAATTCGATCTACCGAATTTCAGGAAAAAAAATATTATCATACTGAACAGTTCAGTGTATTCACTCCTAACGAGAAGATCTACCTGAAGATGGCAAATGTTATTTTGCCGAAACATCGATCAGACTTCAAGATGAAGCCCATACGCGGATAGAAACTCGGGAAATCAGACAACCGTATATATATATATATATATATATATATATATATATATATATATATATATATATATATATATATATATATATATATATATATATATATATATATATATATATATATATATATATATATATATATAAATATATATATATATATATTTCTCAATAAAACTAATTTTTCAGTTGCGATATGATTTATTTTCCTGCTGAGCCGGTCCTGTGAGTGTTACGAGGAATTGTGTTCAAAGATAAATAGAGTTGTAGTAGCTTCAGGCGAGGAGACTAACACGATATAAAGGACCCTCTCTTAGTTCTTCGCTGCCCATGTTCATTTCTTGTAACCAGATTAGACATCGTGATATTATTCTTGGGTAATTAAGGGTTCTCCTGAATTTCGATAAATGACCCTAAGTGAAATTCGACACATGGGTCAAATGAAAATCACAGTATTTTTGATTCCAAAGTATTTTGCTCAGTAATTCAAGAAGTGAAAGTTGGTAATTTTCGACATTCCGGTGATAGCGTAATGATAGCTTCGAATAAATATAAAATAGAAATATACTGATGGTTGAAAGAAATGCTTCATTGAGCATCTCAATTCAAGATTCTCCATATATTACATATTTATAGTGATGAGACACGAATATATTCTGATATTTTCTTCAAACAATTAAGCGTTGTGGCCTCGGTAGACCAGCGGTAAGGTGTACCGCCATTTACCGTTTGTAAACCGAGGATTGTGGGTTCGAGTCCCACCTTGCTCTTGGGTGTTGTGTATGTCCGGAATTTAGTGGTTATATATGATTAAAAATTGTTGAGTGATGTACATGGCTTACAAGCCCATTGGCCTTTCGGAACCGGCGTTTAACTGTAGGTCCCTCGAGTTAAAAAAAATATTAAGTGTTTGGATTTTTTTTTGCTAGCGATTTCGCTCTGCAACATTATGTTGATCTATTTGCTTTTCAGTATCAGCTCATTTTTTTTTATTTTTGAGGAGAATATATATATATATATATATATATATATATATATATATATATATATATATATATATATATATATATATATATATATATATATAGGAAATAGAATCTGATAAACTTGAAAAAACGCAACACTTCTATCCGGTCTTAAAAGCCTCTACACTTCATAAGTACATTTAACGCCTTATACCTGTCAAATTATTTAATTAGGACAAACATTAAAAAAAATTTGCTTGTTAGTGTGGCGATAGGGTGAAACATAATTTTGAAATAGAAAACTTTTCGAAGGTTCAGTCAAAAATCCTTCAGGATATGCGGAAATGAGGTTTGGTTGGTTGAAATTGTAAATAATATTAACGTGTCTTAAAAATTTCAATGAATATGTTTTATCAATCGTAGTTTATAGTTCGTTTATTCACTTTTGTTACATAATGAAGAACATGCTGACTATCCTTTCGCTATAGCAAGTGTAAGGTTTATGAACTAAAAACATAAGAGAGGGATATACGCTTGCATGATGTGGAGGAAAGGTCCTGAAAACCATCAGCCTCAAGAAGCCTTGAAATATCTTCATTAGTCGTATTTTATCCTATAAAATACATACTGTTGCAAGGAAAGCAATGAGTTGCAGGAGTAGTTTTTTCATCCATTTTCGACCTCCAAGACTAATATTTTCCAAAAATTTCTCATGTCTGTTATATATATATATATATATATATATATATATATATATATATATATATATATATATATATATATATATATATATATATATATATATATATATATAAATATATATATATATATATATATAAATATATATATATATATATATATATATATATATATATATATATATATATATATATATATATATATGCGGCTCCCATCGAGTCGAATGAGCTCTCTGCTCTTCGCCTTGTATTCGTTGGATGTTTTGAATGTCTTTGCTAGCGGCCGTATCCACATGTATGCTGATGATATCCAAGTATATCAATCATGCAAACCTTCCAATCTTGCGGCAACAATTCAGACTATGAATCAAGAACTAGCAAAGTTGTCAGCTTGCTGCTCTAGAAATGGCCTTAAGCTTAACGCCTCTAAATCGAAAACACTCCTTATAGGAGACAAATCCCTTCTGTTGAGGTCAGATTCGACTTACAATGTCGTAGTGGGAGGTGCAGGGTTGGCATGGGAGACTTGTGCTAAAAATTTGGGGGTTTGGATGGACGAGGAGTTGTCATTTAGGCATCACGTTGCATCTATAAGGAAATCCAGTGATATGAGGTTGGAGGGACTACAGAGATTTGAATATGAATTGAATGAGGCAACTAAGTTCAGACTTGTTAAATCTCTGGTCTGCCCTTCATTCGATTACTGCTGTCCGGTGTACTTTGGTTTGCTGAAAAAGAAAGAAAAATATAATCTGGCCAAAGTTCAGAATTCATGTCTTCGATTTGTAAGTTGTATTCCCTACAAAAGTCATATCACGCCCTACCGTAGTAAACTTGAAGAGATCACATTCGCACAGAGAGCAGAGTACTTACTGGCTGGTTTTCTTGCCAGATTGATTGCCAGTGAAACTCCTGACTATCTTTTCAATAGATTGGAACTGCGTGGGTCAGCTGATCAGGTGAATATACGCCAGACTGGTAATTACAGCGTTCCTCGGCATAGAACATCCAAATTTGAGGGTTGCTTTGATTATATGGCCCCTCATAAGTATACGGCTCTGTTTGAGGCTGATATCTCAATTAGTTCGTATGAGAAAAAATTGTATAATCGGTTGAGAGAGAATAGTTTTGGTTTAGGTTAAGTTTTAAGTTTTAGTTAAGTTTTTGTTAGATTAGAATAAGTATATTGAAATAAGTATATTCTTTGAATATTGTTGAGTTGTGTTTATGCGTAACTTAAGGCTTCTTATTTCTTACTAAGGAAATATTCGTTAAATTTTTGTTTTTTACAGTGTTAAGTTGTTCATACCGGAGGAGTGGAAGATTAGCTTGGCTAAGCTCCTTCCATTTATAAGCCTAGATGTAAGGCAATTACAATAAACTTATTATTATTATTTAAAAAAAATTTGGTACCTGGGATTGTTTTCATTGCAGAACGAGACTTGCGAAATTTGGTTGAAATTTTCCATCCACCGTCATTTTTACGTAGATATTTATTGTTTTTTTTTTAATTTGCCAAACTCCACAGCTTCTGGAAAATAAGTTAAAAGGTTCAAGTTTGGGACGTACATGGAGTTCATGTTGTCTTAAGTTCCTTTTTTGGATTCAACTTTTTTTCGCAACCGCGCTGCATTTCGTGGTGATTATTCCTTTGAAATTGCATCTCGATCTGTTTCACTATCAGTACACGATGCACTTTTTTTTTACAACAGAGAATTGCAATTTGGTACGTGGATTGAGGTAATGTTGAGGTACGTTTCTTCGTTGGTTTCACCTTTTTCTTAATACAATAAGTTATTTCCAACTTTTCAATTTGGTTTGCTATTTAAGTGTAATTTTTCAAAATATAATTCAATTCAATCGAATTTTTTTTCATTTCCAGAAATAATACCGAATCAACCACTATCACCAGAAATACTATAACGTAGCGTTCACAACTCAGAAAAGGCAGTCAACTTATTCTAGTAATAGACTACAGGCCCATATCATAAAATGGATGGGTCATATGAACCACCAGGTGATGTATATAGGACGATATAAGAGCATAAAATAATAAGATTCAGCACTATGCCCTCACTTGAAAGCTGTCCAACTGAGTGCAGGTGAGAATTCAAAACATTTTGGTGATATATTTTTGTACGGCATTTTTACCATGGATAGATCCATGAAAAATAATGAGAAAGCGCGCCGTGCCGTAAAAAAATGGTGCGCCACAAAGTCGGTAAATTTTTTTGATTTTCTGACAATTTCCATGGTAAATTTGGTCATTTCATTCTGTACGGCATCAGTTTCATACTGTTTCAATACAGCTTCTAATCCATTATTCGGCAACGCCGTACAAAAATCATGCGACAAGGGGAAAAAATCGAGGGTTGCAACCCCCTCTCTTTCCGTGGTCCGGGGGGGTGATTTGAAACAACATAAAATTAATTTGTTTTGAAAGTATTTTATGCATAGATAATATTTTTTTACATGCCGTACATTTTCGTTGGTCCAAAGGTTTGTAGTGGGAAACAAACTCTAGGAAAAATCCATAGAACGAAATGTAAGAAAAATCCATATAACGAAATGTAAGGTGAAATTCATGACGATATTTTTTTATACGGCATTCAGATAGTTTATTTGTACCTACTTAATACAATAATTCATAAAAAGTTAATGCCGTACAAATCTGAAAGTTCATATTGACAAAAAAGTAATAAAAATATTAAATAAATATAATTTACATAATTATATATCGTCTTTTTCATCAGCCTAATAGATATGGTCTGCATTAAAATGTACAGCATCATTTTTTCCTAATTTATTTATCTTAATACTATTTAAAACAAGGGAAAAATGTTGAAAATTGCTATATTTTATTGATCTACGAATACTTAAACTTTCGCAATAATTCAAAAAATTTCAGTTTTTGTATTTCTCTATAATTTTTTTTAGAACAGTTTCTTTTGAACGGCAATACTATATAACAATTAAATTTTACAATATCATGTTAAAAAAAAAGTTGCCGTACAGAGTCAAATGATTTTACAGCTTTATAAATCAAGTATACCATGAAATTAAGATATTTATTAATATACATTCAAATGAACAATAATTTTTTGACGGCATTATTTTTTATAGTACTTTTGAGTGCTAAATAATGTTTTGGAACCGAAGCCGTACTTTTTCAAATCACCCCGCGGACCACAGAAAGAGAGGGGGTTGCAACCCTCGATTTTTTCCCCTTGTCGCATGATTTTTGTACGGCGTTGCCGAATAATGGATTAGAAGCTGTACTGAAACAGTATGAAACTGATGCCGTACAGAATGAAATGACCAAATTTACCATGGAAATTGTCAGAAAATCAAAAAAATTTACCGACTTTGTGGCGCGCCATTTTTTTACGGCACGGCGCACTTTCTCATTATTTTTCATGGATCTATCCATGGTAAAAATGCCGTACAAAAATATATGACCAAAATGTACTCCCTCTTCCTGCACTTTTGAATTCTCACCAGCACTCAGTTGGACAGCTTTCAAGTGACGGCATAGTGCTGAATCTTATTATTTTATGCTCTTATATCGTCCTATATACATCACCTGGTGGTTCATATGACCCATCAATTTTTTGATATGGGCCTGTAGTCTATAATAGACAATATTCATCATAATAAATTGTTGACATAACAGATTGACATATTAATAAACACAAATTTAATGTAGTCGTACAGTTGGGAACCTAAGCACAAATCCTTCTATAATACTCTTTTTGGTTACTTCATTTACTATACCTGCAGAAGAAGACGTATTATCATCCAAGAGTTCTTTTAGGTATTTAATTCAAGAACTTTGTCTGAGTAATTAAACTTAGTCAATGCTTTCGAATTATACACCAAAAGAGAATTGTCAAATGAAAAAAAACTTCTTCTTCTCCGCACGTTAAGAGGCAGATGTGTGTTTATATTTTTTGGGGTCACTACTTGCAATGCCGTCAGCCTTCAAGCTTCCTATCTAATTACCATTAAGACCGCTCTATGCCAGATATCAGTTTTCTGCATGACAAGGAAAATCTGAAACTCACAGTATTCTTCAACGTTAATAAATCTTTTAACATCTTGTATGCCAACTAATTGCAATGAAATTGCCTCCATTAGAAAATATCATTAACCACAGAAAATGAAATATGAATTATTTAGAACATGATCTTTCACAGTTAAAATTAGAAGAAATTTCAGAATATATATGGAAGTTCATTATTTCAATACTTTGATGATGAAAGTATCCGTTTGTTATAGCGATCATGTTGACATAGAAGATACCCTCTTCTTCTCTATATAATTCCCCATTCGACGACACCTTCCAACCCCAAATTGAATGGAGAAATGGAAATAGAAGTTTCTTTACATATCCACCTGAGTTCCTTGGTAAATTTCCATAGGAAAGTGCAAACTCGACTGGATGGATATCTCGAGATCTTCAGATCGGAATAGTCGAATTCATTGTATTGCGTCCAGGGAAAATAATGGAAGTCTTTCTTTGCTTTGTTACGAGGTGAATTAGATTCGCTGAGGCTTTGGGTTCCCTTTCTCTCCCATCGATTATGTATGCGATGTGGGAGATAACATATACAATGGGGTCGTATTGACTGCACCACGTCGAGGTGAACTTCTAAGTATATAAAATGCTTCACATACAGTATCCAGCAATGTTTTGAATATACTTCTACTGCTTGGAATATCAGATAGTAGCTAGACATAATGAAGAATCTGTTAAATAATTTTCTTAAAATTTGCAGCATATATCGCGAACGAATCATACTGAAAGATCATTTTAGATAGTATATTTCATTTTTGGACTTAATAATTCTTTCTTTTGAATACATATTGTAATCTTTATTTTAAGGATTAGAAACTATGCAATAAAATATAAAGCAGGCATTCATTTTCAGCCTTTTTAGTCGCATTTCATCTCATAAAATACATACTAGTTATTGCAGTGTATCGAAGGAAATCAGTCACCTGCGGGAGTATTTTTTTCATCCGTTTTAGATCTCCAAGACCACGATTTTCGAATTTATATATATATATATATATATATATATATATATATATATATATATATATATATATATATATATATATATATAGGGGAAAACTATTTGTAGGGACTGCAGCAATGTAAAAGGAAACTCTTTGAAGTTTTTCCAAGCTTTCGGAATCGTTTACTCCATCATCAGGGAGAATCTATCGTGAAGATGATTACATATATGTTGATAATACGATATAAGAAACATTGAAAATGATGCTATTTGTTAAATAATTAGAAAAGATGATACATTTTTGAAGTTATAATTAAATTTCTGAACGAAATGACAAATCGGTGTCGCTCATTTTTTTATTTTTTTATTTTCAAATTGAAGTTTGACATTATTTCGTTACGTTAAATTAATTTGGTTTAGTGTTATTTTATATCAAGTGAAAGTAAAAAAGAATAAATTTCACTCAAATGGCTTATATCTGTTTTTTTTATTGATGGATTTATTGTCTTGATAAATAAAGGCCATTTCTAAGAAAGATCTTTTTGAAAGATGTGATTCTCTTGCAAGAACAGTTGTTGAAAAGTAGTTCATCTGGTGGTCACAAATATTGACATGTTTAGCTAAAGTACATCTCTCAGGGTGTATGCCTCATTACCTTATATAAAAGAAATAACACCTAAACTGACTAGAATTTTTCAATCTTTTGAAAACATCAAAATTGCAAATAGAACAGTTATTTCAATGAGACAAATATATTCGAAAGTAAAAGACAAAATTCCTATTTTATCACTGACAAATGTTGTTTATAATATCCCTTGTCATGATTGTGATAAGAATTATATTGGCCAAACAAAAAGACTATTAGAAGACAGAATCACTTCTCATAAGAGTGATAGTAGATTACATCCTGAGAGATGTTCTTTAGCTAAACATGTCAATGATTGTGACCACCAGATGAACTACCTTTCAACAACTGTTCTTGTAAGAGAATCACATCTTTCAAAAAGGTCTTTCTTAGAAATGGCCTTTATTTATCAAGGCAATAAATCCATCAATAAACAAACAGATATAAGCCATTTTAGTGAAATTTATTCTTTTTTACTTTCACTTGATATAAAATAACACTAAACCGAATTAATTTAACGTAACAAAATAATGTCAAACTTCAATTTGAAAATGAAAAAATAAAAAAATGAGCGACACCGATACTTCATTTCGTTCAGAAATTTAATTACAACTTCAAAAATGTATCGACTTTTCTAATTATTTAACAAATAGCATCATTTTCAATGTTTCTTATATCGTATTATCAACATATATGTAATCATCCTCACGATAGATTCTCCCTGATGATGGAATAAATGATTCCGAAAGCTTGGAAAAACTCCAAAGAGTTTCCTTTTACATTGCTGCAGTCCCTACAAATAGTTTTCCTCTAAACTATTCAGCGACTACCCTCCTCTTATATATATATATATATATATATATATATATATATATATATATATATATATATATATATATATATATATATTATATATATAATATATATATATATATATCTCTTGATAATTATTAGCAATAAACAGGCTGGTTGAATCTTAAAAAACTCGATTTTATTAAAAAAGTTGACGTTTCACTACGGACATTTGTAGTTATTCGAAACTTTTGAAAAAATTGAAATTTCTTTTGACATTTATTGATGTGAAAAAATTGAATAGACAAAGACTGCTTTGTCTTGTTAAAATTTTTTTCGGATATTGGCTGTTCTTTGTTATTTATTACGTGCTATTCAGTCTAATATTAAACATTCAAAATTGTTATTATTAGAAGGCAAGGGAAACTACAGAAACCTTTACCCACGTAATGTTCGAAAATAATAATAATAGGGTACTATTTATCTAACAGCAAAGAAATTAGTCGCGGGAAAATATTAAAAAAGTAGAGCAGAATTATCGGTATAGAACGCTTATATGGAAGCAGCCGTTGACACGTGTTTCGGACTCTTTGGTCCTCATCAGAACGGCGTAGCTAAATATTGGATTGAAAATTTGGAGATGAAAATAGTTTAATAAACAAAATCCTCTGTTATGGAAGACAATCACTTTTTTTTTTGTTTATTAAACTATTTTCATCTCCAAATTTTCAATCCAATATTTAGCTACGCCGTTCTGATGAGGACCAAAGAGTCCGAAACACGTGTCAACGGCTGCTTCCATATAAGCGTTCTATACCGATAATTCTGCTCTACTTTTTTACTGTACTGGCGTTACTTATGCGATTAGCATTTCTATCTTGGCAATAGCGTATATCATAGGAATACAACAAAATTAAATTTTTTCAAACTGCTATCCGATAATTTAAAAAGATAAAGGCTCCAATTATAGACATAAATATTTAAATTCGGCAGAATTGATCCACATAATTTCGGGACATTTTGATAAAAGCAAAATATTGAGGAACTAATATTATTTGAAAAATTAAGAAATCAAGATAAAAAATAATGTAACGCACATTGACATTATTGAACAAATAAAAGAATTTCCAAAGCTTACCTGTTACCGACAATATCACACGTTTTGATGGATTTCTAAACTGGAACATTTGACATTTCTTATTTTGGTGTTCTCCAAAAGAAGCAGTGGATAATTCTAATGATACTGTCATTATACATAGTGGCAACACTTTCACCTAAATGTTCCATCAATTTTGGCATGTACAGGATAAAATTGATCTTGGTAAGAGATACTTTTCTTCTTTTCGAAGAATGAGAATGTAAGAATTTTATTAAGACAGAATTGATATTGCGAATTAGTTCTAAGGTTAGTTCAACTAACCGTGAAAATATTTTCACAAAGATAAATGTGAAATTAAAACTGACTGATGTGATCCTCGTTATGAACGTCCTTGAATTGATACTCTGCACTTTTCCAAATTTAACCTGAATTGATATTATGTAATAGTTGGGACTGCATATTATATAGCAATTAATCAAAAAATTATTATAGGAATAGCCAGTGCTTCAGAGTGACTTATTGAAGAACTCTCTGCTTATCACAGATCATATCAAACAGTTTTTCAACTCCAATATGTATAATATATAATATATATATATATATATATATATATATATATATATATATATATATATATATATAATATATATAGGGTATTCAAATTATCACCATATTTGATAGTATGAAATATATAGTATAGCTTATATATATATATATAAATATATATATATATATGAAAAAACTTCATATTTTTTTTCACGGACTGAACGACGTAAAAGATTAGAAAAATCTCGACGTGTTGGCTCCTTTTGCGAAGCCATCGTCAGAAGAATTAGAAGGGGGAATAATGCAGAATCGTGGCCTCAATCTGCCTACTCCACGATTTGAATTAGGAGGAATCAGAAACAATACGATCGCATGGTCTCAACCTGCCTACTCCACCAACCGTACTGCTTCCTGTCAACTCTGAAGTCTCAACCTGCCTACTCTTCAGAGTCAACTGTTGACTATATGTATATATATATATATATATATATATATATATATATATATATATATATATATATATATATATATATATATATATATATATATATTCATTCGAATTGTTGTTGCCTGTGAACTATTTCTAATCTCTTGATACTTTAATATTTTAAATCCACACGATATCAAAGTAGCCCCACCAAAATCAAATAAAACAAATATATTCTAAATTAAAAAGTAAAACACCTCTTCTGCAAAAATCTCATGTTGTTTATAGTATACCCTGTAATAATTGTAATAAATCATATATAGGACAAACTCTTCAAAATTTAGAAGAAAGATTAAAAGCACACAAATATACCAGAACACAAACCACAGCACTAATGAAACATAAAAACAATGAGAATCATACTTTCAACTTTAATAGCACAAAAATTTTAGAAATAGAAAAAGATCAAAAACGCAGAGAAATTTTAGAAATGTTACATATTCAAAAAAATTTAAATGAAGTCGTAAATGATAGAACACATATCAAACATTAGAGTTCAATATACGCAGATTTAATTCTTTAATTTTTCTAAGAAACAACATAAATCAAAACAAAATAATTCAACAAACAAACTCTAATCATAAAAACTCATCTTCTTAGACAAAATCTAAACATCTAGAATTTTCAATTTTTCTAAAAAGAAAGTATAGTTTAAAACATGTGATCTTCAAATGTCATTTTAAAGACAAGAATCAAATATTTCAAACCTATTTTGTACATTACGTGGGTGAAGGTTTCTGTGGTTCCCTTCCCATCTAATATCAACATACCTGTCTGTTGATATTGGACTAAGTAGCACGTAATTAATAACTGAATATTATATTATTATATATATATATATATACATATAAATATATATATTTTATAAAAGAAAACACAACTCTCATAACACCATTTCAAATATATATATATATATATATATATATATATATATATATATATATATATATATATATATAAAAGATAAATAGTACTTTGACTCTTCAAAATCAAAATAATTTGAACCTTTTTCGAACATTACGTGGGTAAAGGTTTCTGTGGTTTCCCTTACCATCTAATAATAACAGATTTGAATGTTAATATTGGACTGAATAGCACGTAATAAATAACAAAGAACGGCCACAGCCGAAAAAAATTTTAGTGAAACATAGTAGTCTTTTTCTATTCAAATTTTTCAAATCAATAAATGTCAAAGAAATTTCAATTTTTCCAAAAGTTTTGATAAAGCCACGAATGTCGTCAACTTTTTAATAAAATCGAGTTTTTTAAGATTCAACAAGCCTGTTATTGCTAATAATTATCAAGAGATTATATATAGGTATATATATATATATATATATATATATATATATTTATATATAAATATTATTTATATATATATATATATATATATATATATATATATATATATATATATATATATATATATATATATATATATATATATATATATATGTATATGTATATGTATATGTATATATACAGTGTGAACCACCAGGAACTGCATCGATCGATATCTCAGAAACTTAATATAGAAAAAATTTGTAATTTTGGAAACTGGCTAGATGCCTTGGAGCCTATCCAGCTAAAATATTGTCATTCATTCGGCATTTCCGGTTATACCGGAAATTGACCGTAAGTCACTTATTTCAAATGAGACCCTATATATTATTACATTTTTGAATTCTGCCCATGATTCTAGGCAGATTTTAGCATCATATCTCATCAAGTCTGAGCGTTTTCGACATATTCAAGTTTTTATGTCAAAAATGGCGATTGCAAGTCCTAATATGATTATCAATTGTTCCTATGAGGAAGCCCTCACTTTGGGTTGAATTCCTTGTCGAGAGAGACTTACTCTAATAGATTTTGTATGACATTTGGATTACTATTCATACAGGGTGTTCAAAAAATAAGATCTAAAATGAGATTGAGAAAAGTGATAAAAATCAATTTTTTCGAATGGAAACCCCCCATTTTTCTTATTCTGTAGTATTAAATATGAAAAATTAAGGCAACTTTGTAGAAGGTTATTGATACCTAAAATTTTTCGTTCTCGAAATATTGCCAATTTTTCATTCTAATTAATAATTAACAATCCCTACAATTCACCTTGTAAACTAAATCACATTAGAATCTAGTTTGTCTTTCAACCTCCAATTGCCTCTCACTGGTCAATGAAATAGACTTTCCTTCATATATATATATATATATATATATATATATATATATATATATATATATATATATATATATATATATATATATATATATATATATAATATCCGACAATTATTGTCGGACAGTCAAATCACCAGATCAATGTCAGGATGTCATCACATAAGGATGAAAGGGAGGTTGAATAAATGTGCAAAGAAGATTTCGTACATCGAATTCCATGAAGAGTTTGAGCCGAACTTATTGAAAAAAAAAATTTAATATTATTAAATATAATACTTATCACATACGATTTTTCATACAACAAGAAACAAACCGTTTATTTTCTCTAAATATACACTTACATCGAGTTAAGACCACCATGAAAATATTTGAAAGAATAATTCATTAATATTTATCACATTGAATCTATAAGATGTAATTCCAGTCAAACATCGAAATATGGAATTTTTCTTGCAGAAAAATTTCGTTGATTCATAACCACCATTATGCATCAGGTTGTTATTGGTGAGGCAATCGTTCGATGAAACTAAGCTACCGTAAACAAACCTTCATGTAAATAGGTACTCAATTATATGGTCCCCTTTGTTTTAGTAAGACACAGCAGGGAACGTGGTTTTTTCAACAGCAACCTCACCACAAGAGCAGCTAAGCGGTCTAATCTGGGGTGACCGACAAAGCGAACTGCTCTCTATACTATTTTCCTGATCTCCTGGAGTCAATTAGGGCACGACTCGACAACTGACATAATCTACGACAGGGATTGACAGCAATAAGTCAGGCGGAAGGACATTTTTACCCCTATCAGATATAAACAGTGCTAGATTCTATGAAATGTTTCTGCGATAGTATTATAGAATCTATACCAATAATTTATAATATTTACATATGAATAATCTTATTTTTTTTGCGATATCCGCAGCACACACAAAGATCAACTTCAATCAAAAATATACAAAGTGAAATATTGTTCAGATGAATTTAAAGATAATATAGGACGAAATAGAAATACAAACTCCTGAGCAGCAGAGCTCCATAAATATTTTGAAAAATCACGCTTGAAAATCAAACTGAATTAAAAAGTAGAAAATAATTTATTTTCAGACATGTAAAATTTGTCGAGAATCGTGGTCTAGGAGATCTAAAAAAATATGACCAAAGTTACCAAATCTCACCAAAAATACAGAGTTTTTTTTGGTATTTTCATGTTTATTGATTCATCAAGCTCCCATGACTATATAACGTAACGCGTTATTCAAATTTTGTTGCTCAATATGTCTTGAAGGCATGACATTATAATACTTACTAGTTAAGTGAGACAAATTCAATAGCGAAAGAGAATATTAAGAGAATATCTGCATCTTTGTCTGGGTTTACTGAATAAAAAAGGCAGTGATAATTTAGTTTTTAGAACAAACTAAACACTTCTATCTGAAATAACTGTTACGTTACTAATACCTAAGGTTGATGTAACAATAATTTGAAATGAAAAAATTGAGATGTTTTCTCTGCGAAAGAACTCAATCTTAAAAAGTTTTTTTTTTAAGTTTAAGTAATAATTTTGTGTAGATTTCAATGAGTTAATAACGCTTTTTCTCAGAAAGCACTTCATACCCAGATGATAAGGAGCATACAGAGGTCTTATTATGATTTATATAATTCACGTATTAAAAGTCGAATTTATCTTCTATTAGAGCTGCATTAGATAATTTAAAATCAGTGCTCACTACTTAGATAATCTTAAAACAGTGCTTATTCTATTCCGTTACTGAGCAAATAATGATTCTATATTAAAAGTAATTATGAGATTGAAGATAGTAATTTTGAGATGTTACGTATTTACTAAATTATAGGTACCTACATGACATCTATATTTGAAAGTAATTACAAGAAATCACAACTCACTTGTGATCTTCCTGAAACTTCGACTAGTTAAAGTGGGTTTATTCATTTCGATGTATAAATCTACTTTTCACCATGGGTAATATATGTATTAAGTTTTTATCGTTTCTTAAATATGAGCTATGGAATTGTAGGTAATATCCTAATTTTCTTTTTTTTTATTATTCTTAAGTTATTGCTATACTCATAACTTGTAGCCGCTTCTGTGAGCTTTTTTAAATTTTTAGATATTTTAGATTATTTCCTGTAACTGGGTTTTCTTTTTACTTGTAAGAAATAAAAACTATATATATATATATATATATATATATATATATATATATATATATATATATATATATATATATATATATATATATATAATATATATATATATATTATATATATATATATATATTTATATATATATATATATAATATATATTACTATGATATATATATATATATATAACTATTTATATATATATTTTATTGATATACGTCATAAAACGGTCTAAATGAGAAAATTTAGGAAAATCGAGTCAAAATTTTGGACTTTTCTTGAAGCAAAGTAGTGGCTGCGAAAAACTACTGGCGAAAAATCTGCGAATTAATGATCTATAACATATCTAAAATTAAGTCCCCTGGATCATTTTGGAGGATGCATGGAGAATTTTGGAGGGTTTTTGCACACGAAAACCCCATTTCGAATTGAAATAGAAGGTTTTAAATTTGTAGATATTTTACGTTACCGCTAAGAAAGTTCGTCTCTGTGGTATAAACTTTCTCCTGTAGTCGCTGCCATTTTTATCTAGAGATTCTTTAATTTTTCGTGGTTTCTTGATTTGCGTGGATTGGATGAATGCTGGTAAAGTGGGCCATAGAAGTTCCAACTATTTTCCTTGAAAGCTGCCATTTGAGTTTAGGAATAACTGCATGTTTTTCTTGTTTTTGAAGTTTAGTGCACCTCCTCAACTTCGCGATATCCGTTTTGACAGCTTTCTTCTATCGCCGCAATTTTATATGAAAATTTGAATCGTTTTTGCAGATTTCAGAGCATTGAGCATCTCTATAGCCACTCAAAATTTAATTGAAAGTTGAAAATTTCTACTTGAATTTAGTTGATGTTAGGGAAGTACCCTTTGGTGACATTTTTTCATTGCTGAAATGTCTTTGTTGAAATCTCATGCGTTTCTTGAGGGGTTAAGAATTTGAATATAAAAAAACAAAAATGAAGAGAAAATACGACTTAGTGTTAGAGCTGTGCTAAGAGCTCGTTTTTTCAATTTCCTCAGAATTTTTTATTATTCCTTGATACTCCTTATCATTTGTAAAATATAAATTATAAAGCGAGGAATTTACTATACCTGATATAATTTTAAATTTCTTCGCTTCGCGGTTCAAATATTTTTCCTCTACTATTAATTCTAAATACTAGCACAATTATTGTAGGTAGATGATAACTGGGAACTATTCTTATATAGGTACACAAAACACTGACTTGAGCTACCGTACCAAATAATTTTCGATGTTGCAATCAAGATGATTCCCATGAAAACCTGTTCTGCGTAAGTCTAATATTCCATTTTATTCACCAAAAATCGCCTATTTGTAAGGAGGGTCCGTTCGTCGCCACGACGACTATATCGGTCTTTCTACAAGATGTCTTCCTTCCCCTTGTCTATTTTCCAATCCCCGCGAGACGGGGTGAGTATACCACTAGTAGAAGGGGACGATGCAATTCCGGGTATTGTGTATCGTGTGGCGGTACAGGCCTCCGCTATCTAGTCACCTAGCCAGTTCATCCTCTCCACCCCTTCTTTCCTCTCAGTCCATCAGCCCCCTGCACTTTTATGGGGAAGAAATTGCACTAGACTCTCTTCGAGAAGTCATCAAGTATTCAGTTGAGTGCATTATCTCATAGTGAAGGAGAATTTCACGAATAATGTAATAGGTAGTCAGACCTATCTGGTGTGATATATTATAAAAGATACATGTATGTTATATATAACATCACCTGTTTGTGAAACAGTTATAGCTATATTTAACGAAATAATTTCTGATAACAATTGAAATGCTACTTATAACTTCTTTTTTCTTAACTGAGATTGAATTCTTGCACATCACTTGGTGAAACATCATAAGGAATAAAGTATAAACTTTAAAATAAAAAACACTTGACTTATGTTTCACTCTATAAAAATATTTAGATACTGTATTTAGCAGTAACTAATAGTCGACATGTTTCGAGTTATGAAATCATTATCAAGACTGACTACAGGAGACTATTACATCTTATTTTATAAAACAGACAAAAGCAAAGGTGATACCTGAAAATCAATTTGTTCGTTTACAAGGGGTAATTGACTATTAAGGGCGGAACTTATTTCGAGAATTTCAAGAAGGTCAAGACGCTTTCCTTTGTTACCTGAATGTAACAATTGGGTTTTGTTGAAATACAGGAAATGATTGAATTTTATACAATGTTCAGAGAAGCCAGTGGTATTTTCATTTTGTAAAATTGATTTTTCATATTCTTCAACACGAATGTTTATATTCCTTCCTAATTGTCCAATATAGAAAGCAGAACATTCGTCGCAAATTATTTTGTAAACACCATTGTTTCTCCGATGTTAGATTTTTCTTTATTATTGACCAAAAATGATGTAAATTAATAAACATTTTAAAAAAATGGTTTATAAAAACAATTCGAATACAAGAAATATAGAATACAAGAATCTAATTAAAAGTCGTATTCATATTATGCAACCCATTTAATTCAAGAAGATCACACATTCAATTTTGACTTTAAAATATTAAATGCTGAAAGTGGGGCAACTAAACTTGATTTTCTAGAATTATTATATAAATAAATTCAAACATTCAGGTCTCCTATTGGATAGCCCAATTGATCATACTACAAGCCCCCCTCTGAATATTTTCAAAATTACCGAACTACCTGGTATTGGTATTGGTATGTGTGGATGGTGACCGATGCGCTGCGACCTTATTAGATCTATTGTGCCCCATCTTCTTCTGCTTCTCGATGTATTCTCGTTTTACAGCAGCCAACCTGAGGTTTGCTCCCCAAGCAGTTCTCCTCACCATGATGTGGAGAGGAGTGAGGTCCAGAACGACCTCTAGTGCTGCTGTTGGAGTCGATCTCATTGTTCCTGTTATACAAAGACATGCTAGTCTTTGCACTTTCTCCGAACTACCTGACTAGCAGTTAGGAATGGGATTTTTCTATTTCACTAATTATTTGTAATCATCCTTCTTTCTACACTTTGTACATATTTTTTCATCTATTCATTCCTTATATTCGATATGAAGGAGAAACATATTTTTTCTTTTATTTGTACAAATTGTTTTAACGTTATTTTTCGATAGTCTGTTACAAATTTTGCTACTCAAATTCGGTATTTTTGTTCTTCATTAATAGTTTGCGTGGGGTATATTGAATACAACAGATACTTTATTCTTTTTTCTCAATAAGCTTATCGATAAGACTTTCATTGTAACTGTTATTGGTGGCTAATAATTTAATTGTATTAACTTCCGTTTGAAAATTTGTTTCCGATAATGGAATAGTGAACAACCTATGAATGAACGAATGAAAAGCACTGAGTTTTATTTTAATGTGTTGGTTACTATCGCTGTGAATTAAAGTATCTGTGAAGGTTGGTTTCCTATAAATGTTGAAACTAAGAGAATTCAAATTCCTAGCAATCTGATCGTCTAAGAAATTCAAGGTACCGTTTTCGTTTTCTACTTCTTTTGTGAATTTAATCGAGTTGTATAAAGTATTTATATATTTAAAGAAATTATCTAACTGCCTATATGTATTCTTTTTTCTTCTTGATTTTTTATGATTTTATTATTCGTGGTTTATTATTTCTGTAAACAATGTATATATTGGGAGATCTATTTTACCATAACTCTCATGGATGGTTGAATGATTTTGTTTTGAAGAAGGTATTCTAATGTTTCTTTATGATGCAGTTTGAAGGAGAAAAAATATTTCAAATACTTAAGCCATAACAGTTCAATAATAGATCGTTGCAAAAAATAATGAGCTAATTTTGTTTTCGTGTTGAACTATTAGATATTTGCTTAATTTTTTCTTACATAGCAAGTATAATCTGCAAAGTGTGCTTAAAAAATAACTAGGTTAGGTACTTCTTTTTAAAATAACGAAAAGTAACATACCGAAGAAATATCGAATATTTTGCTTTTTAAATAATCAAAACTAGTGGAATTTCAGATACAAGGTGATGTTCTAATACTTCCTTAGAACTGTGGAAAAATAAATCCTTGAACAGTCCAACAGTTTGACGACACTATTTTTTTTGAGACATTCAGATACTTAATTTGTGTCATAAATTTGATGGAGGCGGAAAAATAGGTAATGATAATACACGTTTGTTTTTCACTCGCATTGCATTCTCACAAAATAATGTCCTTCAAAATATTAGAAATTTTTTCAAGTTATTATGAATATATGAAAATACTCAGTTTCAGTTGGAGAGGCATTATGTTTTGCAGATATAAATATGTGGTTTCTTAGTTTTTTCTGGGGTTTCCATGAATCTTGTTAAAGTTTCAAACAGGAACCTTGACCTTTAGAAATTGTATATTTTTTACAGGTGAATTGTCTAATGGAAAATTTTTGAGTTATATAATAAAAGAAAATTTTCATTGTACTCCGTTACCGTTTTGCGAAGTACAATCAATAACATTTTCAAGGCTCTGATGAGGCTGTGAATCGAATTTTATACGTCGGATGTTAAATTCAAATACAACAAAACTTCTAAAGTAGAATTCATCTTAATAATTTGATAGTCTATAATCTATATCTTCAGTTAGAGATTCAGTGTGTTTACACTGAATACTGGAGCTACATCATGTGATGCAAAGAAACAGCGAAGGCGACATGAGTCTTCAAGAAGACAAACAATACATGGAAAATAGCTATCATTAGGATTTACAATAGAGAGTGTAAAAATCAACTTTCTTGTATTTTTACAATATTTTCACACTTACCTGTCTATTATCACAGGATCAGAGGGAGTTTCGTTTCGGTTACCGCAGCTTTTTTTATCGCAGCATCGACTAAAAAATAAGGAAGTATGAAGTATTACATGAAATTGACTGAAACAAATACTGAAATATTTCAGTTGAAAAAATTCAGTGTAAAAATAATCTCAAATAAGGAAATTTAAGGAAAAGGAGATCAGGAATTTATTATTCAAAAGAATGAATATAATATAAATATGGTTTTTAATGAAGAAGTTTTACCGTGAAACTTACGGTAATTAATAAAACCCTAATTAGTAACAAAAATACTGATACCGTTGCTTTTTATCGTGTTTGATATAAGTTGGTAGCTGCATCTCAGCAAAATATTTATCGATTTCACTATTCTGTGTTTTCTGAGCACAATTTTGAATCATCAATTCTAGTTTTATGTTGGTTATCATAGACAAATTTTCACCTTAGAACACTAAATGTAAGTTTCTTTTTAGGTACCGAAAAAAAAATAACTGGGTTTGTTCACGACAAAATATTGTTTATACCATTCTTAACAAATCATTCAATAAAATAAAACGAACCAGTGAATTATCGTGTTATCTATCAAAAAAAAAAAAGAATACATTTTCCCTCTAAGATATTAGTACACTTGATATTGAATATAAAATAAATGAAATAGTATTTATGTTTTCTTAGCTCGCACGGACTAAAAGTGTAAAGATACTCAATTGAAAGATCTTCAATGAGAAAATTTTAACAACGCAAAGACTAAAGTGAGATAGAAGAAAGCGTTTGTACGTTAGAAACTCACAATAATGTGGGATGGAGATTGGTGAATAAGAGAGGATGTTTGTCGTGGTAAAACCAGAGAGAATAGAGAAAATACATATATTCGTGTACTTCAGGCATAATATGCTGCAGAAACTAAGAATCAGCTACAAAAATTTAATACAAGACATGAAATTCAATCCCTTCGATTACTATCTATAAAGTAAGGAATTTAGGCTTGAGAAAATTGTATATATATATATATATATATATATATATATTATATATATATATATATATATATATATATATATATATATATATATATATATATATATATTTTATATATATATATATATTATATATATATAAATATATATATAAAAAAATATATATATATATATATATATATATATATATATATATATATTATATATATATATATATATATATATATATATATATATATATATATATATATATATATATATATATATATATATATTTTCGATGAAGGATTTGTGAAAACTAGAAATATTTCACCATAAATGAGATAAAAAAAGCTTTAAAAATTCATTTACTCTAAATGAAAGAAAACAACTCAAACTAATATTTGATCTTAATAAATTTCTTATCAAGAGGAAATAGGTGTGTAGAACCATAACAAAAATAATAAAGTTTTCAATGAGGTGTTTATGGCTTCAAAAAATGCTTCAAATTTACTGAAACTGAACTCTTGCTAAAATAAGTCAAAATCATCGCATATAATTCGGATTTCAGTAGGGAACAGAAGCAAATATAATATTGCTAGAAAAGTTCAAAATGACAAGAAACAATATTTTTTGTCGAAAAGACACCACCAAGTAATTTTGAAAAAAAAAATTAAAATAATTATGCTTGAATCCGAAAAGAATTATTTCTATTTCGTCCCTCCTTGATTCTAAATTCAATTATCACAATAAATTTCTTCGCTGAATTACTAATGTAAAATGATAACTAATTAATATTACTTCTTTCTATTTAGATTAAATTTTGTTCAGTGTAGAATTTATAAAAAAAATAGATAAAAGTTATTCACAAAAAATATCTTCACATATTTCTAAATATTCGCATTGTACATGACATAAAATAATTATTATTCTTTAGAATTTGTTCTTAAGTTTTTCAGTTCAATCAGATTGTTTGAGAGGAATACCAAATCAAATATCACAATCGATTGGGACAAAATCGTAAATTAATAAGTAGCACTTGATGTGGATGTTCGCGTGACAATTGTTAATTTTTAAGAGTACCACATCATATTTCAAAATTATTAACAAAAAAATTTCAGCTAAATATGGGCTGCTTCTGATTTATATGATGAAGTGTACAATTTAGTTTATGAGTTTGTTAGGAACAAAATATTCCGTTTTTTTAAACAAAATCTGTATTTTCATAATGAATTTCATGCCAACAATAAATTTAACATAAATAGGTAGTGGAGTATCTTACCTGCACATAATTTCATGCGTCAACAGTACTCGGCACATTTCGGGATTTTTATCTTGACCTTCGTAAATGATAGCCTGCAACAATTTTAAAAATTGAATGTACTGAAAACGAAACGCAATATTGTAACCGAAAATATTTCCGATGGTTCATTAACTAGAATCTATATGTGGAATTATAAATGGGGCACATACTCGGCTGCACCAAATTCGACCTTCATACCCCTAATATTAAGGTGGTTTAAGTAAAGAATTAATGGGTTCTTTACATAAGAACACATGTTGCTCGATATCTCCCTAATCCTCGTTGAGCCCCCAACAAAACATACTTGGGGTCTTCCCGTTACATATTCAATTAAACAAAAATCTATCAACTGTTCTAACCTAAGGCACCTTAATCCAGGGACTAGTGACTCGACTGGGTTGCCGAAATCCCTAGCAAATAGATGGTTGGTCGGCTGTTTGGTGTACGTGAATATCCCTATTCTTCGTCGAGGAGGATATCGGGTTTCGATGAGGGCTGGGATGTGATGGTGACTAATACGTTTTATTCGGATTTATTTTCTGATAAAATGTCATTGTTATTTTCTAGGTGTTTATAATAATTATTCATTACAAAAATGGACAACTCAAACTCAATCTTAACTTTTTAGTACGAAGTTTCCAGGCTCAGAGCTACTACTGAAAATGAGTACCACTAATTTAAGTAGCTCATTCAAGGTCTTCTGCTTGTATATGCGTAGTGATATATGTTTTAAGAGGATATATCTTAAAACGCAGGTGGCATATTTAGTATGGAGGGATAAATTCACTATATCATTTAAAAATTATGTGATATTTATTGTTTTAAATATAAAAATATTCTCAAGAATTTTACGTTGAAGTTAGAATTGGTAAGGATTATCTTATACAACATTATTATTACATCATTTTGAAGTGGAGAATTTATTACCATTATCATAAATAATCTTTAATCTATATATATATATATATATAAATATATATATATATATATTATATATATTATATATATATATATAATATATATATATATATATATATATATATATATATATATATATATATATATATATATATATATATATATATTGCGTTGCGAAATACGTATAACCAGCTCCCTTAGAAAGTTGTTTGATAATTTTTGAAATATTGAAGAATTTTCCTTTATGTTTACTTTATGTAAATGTAATGTATGAAATTGACCATGGTCAGCAAGTATGTTTTGCAGGATTTAATATATATATTATATATATATATATATATATATATATATATATATATATATATATATATATATATATATATCAATATATATATAGAAAATATCGATCCTATATATATATATATATATATATATATATATATATATATATATATATATATATATATATATATATTTATTTATTCGAATTGTTGTTGCCTGTGAACTATTTCTAACTTTTTGATATTTATCAGCAATAACAGGCTTGTTGAATCTAAAAAAACTCGATTTTATTGAAAAGTTGACGTTTCGCCACGACATTCGTGGCTTTTTCAAAACTTTTGAAAAATTGCAATTTCTTCGACATTTATTGATTTGAAAAAATTTGAATACTTAGTTCAAAAAGACTTCTATGTTTCATCAAAATTTTTTGGCTGTGGCCGTTCTCTGTTATTTATTACCTGCTATTCAGTCCAATATTAACATTCAAATCTGGCAAATTAGGTTTTTTCATTGAAATTGTAAAAGTTAGAAAATTAGTTAAGTAAAGCCAGGGTTGAAGAAGGTTGTAAAACCTTAGAACTTCCCAAAATAAATTATTTAGCTAGAAATCAAAAATGTACCCCATTCCCAGAAAGATTAACAAACGTATTTTGATTGACTGATTGATTGAAAGGTACTCACGCATTTTTTTTATTGGGCAAAACAATGAACAGAATTGAAATAAATAAGTAGACACTCCAGCTCAAATGGCCTTGATATTGAATATTGCGAATATAAGAAAAATATTTATGCCTATGTAATAGAAAACAAATTGTAGTAATGTGTAGCTGCGGTACTTTTGCGGCATCACTATCAACTATTAATTTGATTCGTTAGAAGAAAGAAGTTAATATGCATTCAGATTGACTATGAAATTTGTTAAGGATATATATGTTGAACAACAACCTACAAATTTATGACATTCATTTATGACAGAATGAATAAGATTCTAAGTAAATATATAAAACGTGTTTTTCCGAAGGATATGCCAAGTTTCACTTCTACTCATAATTATACATACGCACGATTAGATTTCAGTACTCTAATATATAAACAAACTTCATGTCACTCAGTCTCAAACAATATAGAATATTGTCATTATGCAGTCTCCAAAGTGTATCTGCTTCTTTCTACTAATAATATTTTCATCCGCCACATCCTTCTTGTGGGTAAGTTATTATTCATTCTTCACAATATATTTATCCTCTTCGGACCTCAGGTATCATATATGATACCTGACGATCTGAAGCATGTTCAGATCGCTTAAATTCAATTTACAATCTTACATGCTTCTCACGCCTTAGAAATTCACATTTTACCGCCTTCCAATCAGTTATGTGAAAACAACAGAACACATAACATAGACTCGCAAGTTCATAGACGAAAGAATTATTATTTCAAACGTAAGTAAAATAATTTTGATATTAAAAAAGCTGTTTAGGTATATTTTTTGATTATTGCAGTTAGGACAAAACAGTAAATGTAGTTCTCAATTATAACAACGGACATTTGAACAGTTGTATCACTGCTGATACCTTGGGTTTTGGAGACTACTATTTCTTAAATTACTAAAACAGGTTATACACGTTCACTGGCTTCATTTCAATTTTTCACAGCACTTACTGAAGCTGAACAGGAGGAATAAATCGCTAAAATCGATGAGATTTGCGAAATATTGATCCGGACAACTCAGAATTTGAATCTTCAGACGATGAAGACAATTTTGAGCTGTTAATCTTCCTGAGCAGGCTTCGCCAGAAAGAAACGAAATAGCTTCACAACATAATTTCGACTCTTCAGACCAATTTCCCTAAGCAAATCTGGTGGATCGTGACAAATGACAGAGTAACTTACAATTTACCAGAAAGAATTCGAATATTAGTATTCCTCTGATCAAGTTCTTAAACAGTCTATAACACAGCCACTAGAGTATTTCTCAAAATATATAGACCAGAATACATGGTTGGAATATCGCCAGTATGCACCTAGTATTGTCTAGGCTTCCGAAATAAGTCTATTCTAGATTACTTGGCAATCAAAACAAAACTGACTGAAGCCCTAGTATTCAATTCCAAACATGTAGCAAGTGACAGAAGCAGTTGTGAAAGCGATTAAGATGGACCTGCAACTAAATTAAGAAAAGTGTTACCTGTTCCGCTACAAGAGCTAAGGAAGTATGAAGCCAAATATTCGCCCGAAGACACCACCCGTTCTCGAAAAAGTAGGTCCAAATGGCAGACTTCCAGGTTGTGACAAGTTGACTTATATAAAATGTATTACTTGCAAAGCATTCTATGATTTTAACTCGAGCAGAAATTGTTTCGAAGTAGCACATTCTTAATTAAAGTTTCATATTGAACTGATGCATAAAGTTTTCAAAATAAGAGATTATTTTGAGCTAGAATTGGATAAAGCTCAATTTACCAAATAGGAAACGTACATTCAATTGATATGCCATATATTTCTTTCAGACTGATGATGACTGCAACTATTACTGTAGTGACGAAGAAGAGCTTGACTGGTTCACTGAAATCAGTTGCGATCTCTTCTGCGAGGATGCACCTGACGAAACGACCCCAAATACAACTAGTATCTCAGAAATTAGAACGACAAAAAGTATTACTTCATCAGCTAGTACCTTAGCAGCTAGTAGCTCAGTCGTTCCTCCTACAGTTTCTATTACAAAAGGTAACTCCACCGACACCACTACCAGTGGTAACATGACCAGCATGTCATAAGGGTAATGTATGTGTATAATACAAAATAACTCTTAGTTCACTTCTAAAATATTCAAATCAATCAGCAAAATTATTCGAACACAATATTTTAACAGTTGTTCACATTACAAGCAGTGAGATAACTTTTTTACATAATATGAGTTTTTTACTGTGAGTCTAATATGATTTGATCCGTAATATGTAACAGTTTTTCGCCACTCAAATATTGCTGTTCTTGGAGTTATAACATATAGAAAACATTAACATTCGATTATTTGAGGATATATATTTATAAATATTTTTTATTTGAATTATTCTTTTCTGTACTGTATTTCAACTTATTTATCGTTTATTAGACATAATATGCTACTTGAAAATAAAAATTCATAAATGTTAATCTTTTTTTATTCAAAACTTTGTGAAAAGTAACCAAATTCATGACTAATTTTTCAGTTATTAATGAAATCGGTACTCATATATGTGTAGCTAATTTAAAACTAATAACAATAAGATAATAATATATATATATATATATATATATATATATATATATATATATATATTTATATATATATATATATAATATATATATATATATATATATATATATATATATATATATATATATATATATATTATATATATATATATATATATATATATATATATATAATATATATATATATATATATATATATATATATATATATATCTATATATATATAATATATATATATATATATATATATATATATATATATATATATATATATATATATATATATATTATATATATATATATATATATATCGTATATATATATATATAAATATATACTATATATATATATAGATATATATATATATATATATATATATTAATATATATATATATATATATTATGATAATAATATATATATATATATATATATATATATATATATATGTATATATATATATATATATATATATATATATATATATATATATATATATATATGTATATATATATATATAATCTCTTGATAATTATTAGCAATAACAGGCTTGTTGAATCTCAAAGAACTCGATTTTTATTAAAAAGTTGACTTTTCGCCACGATCACATTCGTGGCTTTATCAAAACTTTTTTTTTGATAAAGCCACGAGATGTCGTGGCGAAACGTCAACTTTTTAATAAAATCGAGTTTTTTAAGATTCAACAAGCCTGTTATTGCTAATAATTATCAAGAGATTAGAAATAGTTCACAGGCAACAACTAATTCGAATAAATAATATATATATATATATTATATATATATATATATAATATATATATATAGTATATATATATTTATATATATACAGGGTGTCCCATATATCAACGTCAAGCCGAAAACTGGCAATAGGCCAAGTCGTGACAGTTATTAGAAAAATATTTAAAAAAATGTTGGTCATGTACTTTTCAAATTTTATGGATTCAAAAATAAATCTCAAAAAGTGACACCTTGTGATGATCACGTCCTGTGACTACAAATATTGACTTTTCGTCAGTTTTTTTTCTGTGACGTTACCATGAATAACCCTTCTGTAAATTACAGTTAAAAGTTGAAACATAACTAACTCAGTTTTTAAATGAAATGTTAGATTTTTGGCCAACATTGAATTCAAAATTATTACATCACCCAACTTTAACCGCGTGTTGTGTAAAAAAAATGTACTACGCTATTTTGGCAAGTAACTTCAAAAGATGGCGCGTTAAGTCTGGATTCCAAAATGGTATGCCTCTTACTAATTGATACTTCTTAGCTGAGGAAAAAAAGTTATTTGTCAGTTTTAGGTGCCTTTGAAATAAAATTCAGTTGTTGGATTTCTTTAGTTATAATTTTTATAAAATCAGATTTACCAAGTTTATATTAAATGTTGGAACTGTTCACCTTCAGCTGCAAAGCAAGCTCTACATTTCTTCAAAAATGATCGCGTAATAAGACGGGCGTATCTTCTCATGTTGATGTATTCAGCGGCTTCTGCAATTCATTGGCGCAGCTCCTTTTAATTTTGAATTAGTTCAGAGTACACGATATCCTACATCGTACCCCTGTAAAAGAAATCTATGGGGTTTAAATCGGGTGAACGTGCAGGCCACTCCTCTCGGTGCTTCTGCAACATCGTTTGACAAATTGCACTGTCTCTAGGTAGCAGACTTTGTACTCGTTCGTACCTACATAGTATGGGTGGAACTCGTTTTTTTTTAAAATAGGCTATGCAGTACTTTTGGGGGGCTCCTATGCTCTCTATTGAATTCCATGTACTGAGATACTTCGGTCTTTCTTTCAACTGCTTGCGGGACTTCGGCCTCGCGTAGGCATTACGGTCTTACCTCGCTAACCATTTGACTACGAGAATCGACCCTCTTGATTAATGACCGATGCAACATTAATAAATACTCGATGATCGGGATAACGCTCAGCATTTGGGCATCTCTCACGATAACATTCTTGCTGCCAGCATTGGCGTTTGCATAAGCATTGTCCATAAATGAGATGCATATTGGCGTATTCCTGTGCGGGGTGTATCGAGATGGCATGATAACAGACAACACGGGAGATTACGATTAAAACAAGTCCGGGGGTCGTCAGAAACAGAGCAGATAAATTCAAAGCACAATGCAAATCAAGTCCAATAAACAAAGCCGGCAGTTGTAAAGTACGAAGTCAATACAAATACTGAAGTATTGCACAATTTACCTAACGCATCCCTGTTTTCGCCAGAGTGGCGTCTCCATCTCTCAGACGAAATGATGGGTCAATCCGTCTCGCTCTTTAGATAGAAGTAGCGTCACTATCTATCTCGCTCACACTTAAAAAAGTAGCGTTCACCATCTGTCTCGCTCGCACTAGTCAAATAAACGTCACTCTTCGTCTTCAATCGAACTTGTATTAAATCCGGCTTCATTAAAAAAAAAAAGTTTTTTCTCAATTAAGAAGTAGCAATTAGTAAGTGACATACCATTTTGGAAATCCAGACTACAACGCGCCATCTTTTTAAAGTTACTTGCCAAAATAGTGTCAGTACATTTTTTTTACACTACACGGGGTTAAAGTTGGGTGATGTTAATAATTTTGAATTCAATGTTGGCCAAAAAATCTAACATTTTATTTAAAACTGAGGTAGTTAAGTTTTCAACTTTTAACTGTAATTTACAGAAGGGCTATTCCATGGTAACGTCACAGAAAAACAAACTGACGAAAAAGTTAATATTTGTAAGTCACAGGACTTGAAAGATCATCACAAGATGGTCACTTTTTGAGATTTATTTTTTCGAATCCATTAAAATTTGAAAAGTACATGACCTAGATTTTTTTAAATATTTTTCTAGTAACTGTCACGACCCTGGCCTATTGCCAGTTTTCGGCTTGACGTTGATTTATGGGACACCCTATATATATATATATATATATATATATATATATATATATATATATATATATATATATATATATATATATATATATATATATATATATATATATATATATATATATATATATATATAGGATATATATATATATATATATATATATATATATATATACTATATATATAATATATATATATATTATATATATATATAGGATATATATATATATATATATATATATATATATATTTTGTTTGTTTATCGAATAAAACTGAAGTTTATGGCTATCAACAATCACAAGAAGTCAGTTGCTCTTCCGATGGAGTGCTGGACACACGTAAAACTTGTAAAAGTTACAGAATAACCTTATTCCTCTGAGAAAAATTTATTCGCTTATTACCTATATACAACGAAGAAAAAACGTCATTTTCTCAAGGGACAATTCGGCGGATACCCCGAAGACTTATTCCGAAATTCCCATGGGAATATTAGTCTTATCACGCCTGCAAATAGCCTGAAGTAGATTTAGCTGACACATATTTTAAATTCATCAAATATTGAAGCTGTGCAGAATGATTTTAAATTAACCTCAATTTTTACTTCAATAATAACTCATTTCTCAAAATTATCCATAGCTTACTTGAATTCTTATTTCAAATTTAACTCTTATCTTTTATCATTCACAGTTTTTTCTTCTTTTCGTCCATATCTGTGAGTTTCTCTAAAACGGTCTTTTGCTAGTTCACTAACTTTAAAATAGAATAATTTTGAAGCTTATTTGATGTTATTTTCATTTTAAATTGCCTAAATTTATGATGCAGAAATGCCCTTCTTGCCTAAATAATTTCAAGATAGTCCAAAAGAATATTGTCAGGTAGTATACTTCTGATATCATGGCCTGAATATATCTTAAACCGATTCTCTTAGTCTCTTTGGAGGAAGCATAGAGCGGAAAACCCAGTGTTTGAAGAAAATACTTTCCTCCGCAGTTGATTATATTTAACAGTTATGATATTGGAGCTCTAAACGACCCAAAAGTTGTTTTTGTGACTTATAGCTTTCATGGACGACTGTTATTTTCGAGTAAAAACTTGCTATATGCACAAATATTTGTATGTTGTTCAAGATTATGAATGGTACAACTTACTGGCCAAGCCTTTTGAGTCTAATGAATTTCAGTTTTCTTACCAGAATAAATAGAACAAATAAATTTATGAATAATTTTTTTAATAGTATTATTTACCTATCGAACATCTTGAGAATGGGTATATTCAATGATTATTTCGATTATAGAAGAATTTATATTTTAATGTCACTACTATTACAGGCTTTTTTTGAACTGAGATCCCATTGGACCTTTATTTTATATTGGTATAGTTCTACCTCAAATTATATAAGTATGTTATAAGTTGATAATTGAATGAATTATAGGTGTGATTCTGTTTCAATCATTAGCTATGTATCAACATACTATTAACCAATTCGTTCAGAACATCGTACTGGATTATTGGTCCAAATCAGCGTTTCCTAACATTTTTAAGCCACGGACCCATAGTAAATCAAACGCAATTATTAGAGACCCCCTTAATAAATTCAAATAAATGGATAAATTTCGAAACATTTTTCTTTGAGTACTACACCTACATAAAAATACTTATTTTTTATAAAACATACCTACGTTGTTTCCGGTATTTTAAATGCGTTAGCATACGAAAAGCTTGTTGTTGCTTTTTTGAGAATAAATTAGTTATATTCGGGGTTACTTTACTACAAAGTTGTATTCTCAAATCGTATTCTACTTGTAATCTGTTTCTGTATTTGTCTGAAAGGCCTTTTTTACGGAGGTATGTGGCTAAGAAAAGCAGTAAATATTACAGTTCTTCTTCTGATATTTCCTCATAATTTTTCTTCACATTCACCCAAAAACTTGATGAAGAGTTACATCTGTGTTGAAAAGGTCTGATATCTAGTTCTTTTTTTGTCAGGTAGATATGGAAGAATAATCCCGAAACGAAGACCTTAGAGCGGGGAGGTGTTTAATCATTTCGTCCTGTACTTGTGTTGGCAACATTGCTTCACCAAAGGATTCCAAAAACGCTGACAATGTAGTAAAGTGATAAAAGTTTTTTGAAGTGGACGATTTGTCCAAAGGTCAAACATTTTTAGCATCGATTCAATTTTGTTGTCATCTTGACACATGTTGCGCTCCCCGCTATTATATTATTGTTAAATAGTCCGGAGATGCAACTGCGGACCCCTACACATATACTCGCGAACCCCTAGGGGTCCGCGGACCACAGGTTAAGAAACACTTATCTAAATGATAGTCACCAGCATTGTCGTAACTTTAAAACAAAAATTAAAACGAAGATCTAACACGAGTAAAATAAATAAAACATGCATTAGCCAAAATGCGTAGTTCATTCAATGAATCATTTCCGTTTATCTATTCCATTGCGAATTTTAATATTCATAAAAATTTTCATGCGGATATATACGGGCGCAAGGGTCGCAGATAAGCTCCTAATGAAAATGAAGCGGAAACTGTGGTGCGCGGTGGCCAAGCGATGACTATTCGCGAAGGGTGGCTCCGAAATGAATGCATGTGTAATTAGTTTCATTAGAGACGGTCCGTAATTCAATGATAAGATTCGAAGTCGCAATGAGCATGTTTATATCAATTACTGTAGTTGCGTTTGCGAAGTTAAATTAGGGAAGAGTAGCAATCCGAATAACTAGTTTTATATTCGAAATTGTTTTCTATTAAAGTATTTAGGTACCTCAAATAGTTCAAACGAAAAATAATGTAATTACGAAGAATATAAGCTACTAATCCTGATCGAGTAGGAAATACTACTTATAAGTAGATTCGGAGAAATTTGAATTTTCTCGAGGATGGAATAGTCTTCAGCCTTAGCCCCAGATAGCTTTCTAAACGCGTATCATTTCTGTCAAATATCGAAGCTGATTAGGTACAGTTAACTAATTCTGTTACCTATCTGTTTCCGAAACTGCTGGAAATGGTAATGGAAAACCATTCGATCATAACCATTAAAATTTTCCAGTTGAGCCAAACCACACTAACGTGGATAGACAAACTATCGTTCAAGAAAAAAGTTATATTACGATAACTCTCAGTTATAATAGCTCCAGTCTAAGGTATCTTCTATATAATAAGCAGTATTCAAAATGCACTGAATTAGATACTGAATCTGACATGTAATTTTTTTTTGTCAATTTTTTTATGGATTTTCATGATAAAACAAACTAAAATGCAAGGAGGTACTTTTATTTGGATTAGTTTATATAAATTTTAAGAATGTCTAGAATCAGAAAATCAAAAATATTTCAATAATTTTGATACCTATATAAAATATTTATGAAAAACTTGGAAATCTGGGTCAACCTGAAATAAATCGTTATCTGATCTTCCAAACGAAATGGATATATGAAGTCATATATGGATGACGTCAATATAGCCATAATGATCACTAATCTGCTAATTTTGCTGATTAATAACAAATAACTGTTTCAATCTTACAAGGTCAATGTTGATCACCCATGACTTATTAAAGAGTAGAGTAGATATCCGATGGAACAAAATATTTTCTGGCTTTGAAATTTCAACAATTTGCCATTCCAATGATAGAACGTTTTTAAAGTCTTCTTTGAGTTTCAAGAGTGTACGTTTATAAGGTATAGTATTAAAAATCTTTTCGTTATCCCATACTGTTATTTTGATTTATCGGTATTCAGATGACAATTGAAAAGTCAGTGTTAAGAAAGCACTTGTTCAAATATTTATTTCAAAACATCATTCTACTTACAATAACAACATTGAAATCTTGGTCCACAGCGAGTTGGGAGAATAAACCTCTGATTTTCATTTCGCATAGGCTAGTAATACATCTTCATCAACCATCTTTACATTCTTGCTTTTACGCCACATTTCAAAATTTTCATATTCTTTTTGATATCGCTCTTGAGTTATTTTCGGCAGTTAATCAACACTCGCTGCACTGCACATAATTTTCCCAATATTTCTAAAGGAATTTGATTATGTTCCTCAATTTCATCAATTTCATCCATGGTCGTCGTTGAAGCGAACTTGAGAACACAAAAAACTGACGTTGTTTATAAAACTGTCAAACTGTTCCATGACAACAGAATGCACGACGTTGGGATTTTTCTTTAGAATTGCGAGGTACGGGGTTTCTTCTTTCTTCGGAATCAAAATATAATCTTTCAACGGATTACGAAAAATTTTTAACGACACACGGCCGATACGGAAATAACGGATTCGGTTAGTTATAATCCTCGGCTGCGCCTCGGATTACAATATCCAACCTCATCCGTTATTTGCTACATATCGGCCTTGTTACGTTAATAACTATTTTAACACGGAGTTTCAAAAAAAAATCTTCATAGACGAATATTTACAAAGACAGTTTCACTGAAGTTTTCTTCTTTGTTCTTCAATCTACACCAGGCGACAAAATTAGTAGGTATATGCAATTTCGTACTGCTGGCACGACTTTTTGGCAGCAGTTCTAGTATGGCTCTTTTTGCAGCCTCTTCAATGTCCAATCGTAACAATTAAAAACTTTCATTTGAATAAGTATTTTCAGCGACTGACATTTTTTGAACTGTTTATGTCACTTACTAATTACGATGGTTACCACATCCCACAATATACGAGATGCTTGTTAAAAAAATCAAAAATAATTAGTTGTCAAGAGTGTGCGATTTCGGCTTTTATTTTGTTACCAAAATAGGAGAGGTGTAAAAAAAATAGTGTTTAATATTTGTGTTAAAAGTAACTTTATTTTGAGGTGGAGTTGCTCACAATATAAAGTATTACTTTTAACACTAATATCATACAAAGCTATTTCACTTTTGAAAGAGCTTGACATTTCTTTATTATTAAATTCTTTATTATTAAATAATTGTCAATATGAAACTTTTCAATTGTTTTACGTAGACTTGAAAAGAATTCTCAATTTCTCATGAACCATTTTGTCACTTTTACATAAGACCTATTCACCATAACTTTGAGGGGATATAACCCTCATTAGACCAATATTAGACCGAATGGACGCAATTAGGAAGTCGGTCCACGCCGCACGGGAATTAGGAATTTTATAGTAATGTAAAATGATAGGAAAGTAAAATAATTTTTTAGTAACTTAAAGGGCTGAAGAAGGTTTCAGAACAACTGCCTATAGATAATATTTAGCTAGCAAAAACATGTAACCCCCTAAAAAATTTTTTTCAATATACTTTTATGATTGATTGATTGCTTGATTGTCTATTAAAGGGGTGAAACTAAACAAGTAGAATAAATGCATTTCCCAATTAACATCAATACTTGCATCCTGAAATGTTCACCATTATTTCGGATACTCGTCGATTGCGGGGATTCATGAGATTTTAAATATTTTATATGATATAACCAGATTGTGCTACAAACTGCGCACACTCATTCATTTCAGTATGAATGAGAGGCTCAGTTGTGAATTTTATTTAGGTTATAATCAGATTATCAGATAGGACCGCATAAATATTGGAAACTATTTGTTCGAACAAAACATAGTTTACAAATTTTATTACCATCATCAGGGTATATTTTTATAGCTGTATTTTACCCGAAAATAAAAGACTATTACAACTACTGTATCAAAATTCAACAGAGGCGTAGAGAATGGATCTTGAATACGTTCTGTTCCTCTGGGACTACGACCATTGAGGTTTTTTATGTCTGATAGATGTACGTACATATATTTATACAGAGTGTCCAGGAAGATGTGAGAAATCTCTCGGATTCAGAAAGAACATTAAAAATTTAGATTACAAGTACCTTGTTTTAGCTTAATGTCCAAGGTGTCCAAATTGATTTTTTTCAACTCAATGTAAGCATTGAAATGGACAACATAGTCTTCCTCTAGGTAAGCTGAACAAGCTGATTATGATTTAAGGGCGGTATTTCAAGAGCTCCTCACTACTATTTATGATATCGAATTTTCATTGAATTATATCGAGTAGTTTAAAGGTTATTCAAGAAAAATTGCGTTTCCAGTGGAGTCTTTCAGAAGGCCGTATCTCCATGGGAAGGGCTGCTAGGAATCCTATTCTTTAATGTTCTATCTAAATCAGAGAGATTTTACACGTATTTCCGGACACCCTCTATATATATATATATATATATATATATATATATATATATATACAGTTCTCTAAATAGTTCTAACCCTGTATATATATATATATATATATATATATATATATATACAGGGTTAGAACTATTTAGAGGGGGACTACAGGGATATCGTAAACCGTTAGAAATACAGGGAGGGTTAAATCACAAAAAAGTTGCGTTATTTAGAGATGAGTGTGATGGTGTCAACAGATCCAAAATATCTCCAATGGTTCCCGAGATATTTCAAAAAAACTAAAAATCGAGATTTTCTTTTTTTCTTTGTAACTCATTTGTTTCTAGAGATAACTTCACGAAATTCGGTTTGTAGCTATTATTCAACATAGCAATTCTACCGGCGTGGTCAGATTTTTTCTATTTTCCATTGTTACAGAGACGCGATAGTCAACTTTTTTTTTCTTATGGGCGCCATGTTGGTTCTCCTTATGGAATGATAAAGAAAAAAATGATGAAATCAAAAATATATCACACTTTACAAAAATACTGAGTCTAGTTACGCAAATTTGAACTTCTTTTTATTTTTATGTTTAAGCAGTAGGCTGGTGCCAGAATTGTCAAATAACTTTGTTGACAGTTGTAATGTGAAACCATCACTTGAGCTTTGTAAAAACCTGTATCCTGTTTGATCAGTAACGCCTTATTAATTACATAAGTAATAAAATATTCGTTTTCGGAAAAACAAGACACATGTATGATACTTACATACGCGCATATAGAAACTCCAGAATAGCATCTGAACATTATTTGCAACAATATCCAGAACGAATGCAGCCGAATTGTATCATTTTCGAAAAACTGGACAGATGTTTGGGGGAAAATGGTAGTTTAGAAAAAAAGAGAGGCAAGTACCACATAACCGCTACACATAATGAAATAATTGTGCTTGCTCAAGTTCATATAAACCCAGAAACTTCCACAACTGCAATCGCTAGGAAATGTAGTCACAAAGAGGCGTATCAAAAATTTTAGGGAAGCATAAATTTCACGATTACAAGTTTACTATAGTACAATGGTTAGAACAGGGCGATCATCAAAACAGATTGAATTTCTGTAACTGCCTTTGTCAAAAATTAATAAAAGATCCTCAATTCCCGACAAAAGTTCTTTGGTCAGATGAATCCACATTCACTAACAATGGTGTATTTAACCGAAGAAACCATCATCACTGGGCCAATACCAACCCACATTTAAAATATGAGTCAAGACATCAAATTATATTTAGTGTCAATGTTTATTGTGCTATATTGAATAACCAGATAATTGGACCCTACTTCGTCGATGGTATATTAAATGGACCCAAGTACTTAGATATTACCTACTGCAAAATTATGTAGAACAATTTCTACAGGCATTGCCAGTTGTACGCTATGTAGAGTGTTGGTATTAGCATGATGGTGCTCCAGCGAATAATAATTTGGAAGTCAGGGAATTTTTTAATACTAGATTCGACGAACAATGGATTGGGGGAAACGGACCCATTAACTGGCCGGCTAGATCTCCGGACATGAATCCGATGGATTACTTTTTTTGGGGAGTCTTAAAGGACTATGTTTATCCAGTCCCCTTACATCATACAAATGAAATTCGCAACAGAATTATAGAAGGAATTAGATCCATATCTCCTGAGCAAATTCGAGCGGCTATCCAGGGAATTTCAGAAAGAGCGAGGTTGTGCATTATTAACGAAGGAAACGATTTTTAACATATTTGAAAATTAACTTTTTTATTATAAATTTTTTGCTTTTGTTCGATTTGTTGTGTTTTTAATAAAAAAAGATTTGTTTTACTGAACTAATATTCGATTCTTTGTTTGATACATAATACACAGGAATAATGTTTTACATTTAACATTAAATAAATGACAAGTGAATCATTAGCCAACTATCCTTTTCACAAAGTTTCAACAAAAAATTAATTTTAGCTGTGTAAATTCATATTTTTGTGAGGTGTGATACACTGTTGAATTCGTAATTTTTTTCTTTATCACTACATAAGAAAAACCAACATGGCGCCCATAAGAAAAAACAGTTGACTATCGCGTCTCTGTAACAATGGAAAATAAAAAAAATCTAACAACGCCGGTAGAATTTCTATGTTGAATAATAGCTACAAACCGAATTTCGTGAAGTTATCTCTAGAAACAAATGAGTTACAGAGACAAAAAGAAATTCTCGATTTTTAGTTTTTTTGAAATATCTCAGGAACCATTGGAGATATTCTGGATCATCACACTCATCCCTAAATAACGCAACTTTTTTGTAATTTAAGCCACCCTGTATTTCTAACGGTTTACGATATCCCTGTGGTCCCCCTCTAAATAGTTCTAACCCTGTATATATATATATATATATATATATATATATATATATATATATATATATATATATATATATATATATATATATATATATATATATATATACACTGCGCCTCAAATTTTGACTGTGAATATTTCCTCAGCCGGTGATCCGATTTGAAAAAAAAAATTTACCAAATTGTAGCTCTGTTTTTTGAGAAAATCCAGTAGTTACAAGATGATCAAAAAATGAAGTAAACTTATTGTAGAGGGTGTTTAAATAGTGACATGTTTTCTCCGTCGGAGTTCAAATCCTTCTGCGGGCAATATTGGGTAGCTCAGGCAGAAAGAAAGTATACGGTGTTATAATCGCATTTCTTCTGGATAATTTGTTTTTTAATCGTCCGTTTATCTTGAGCTAAAGGAGAAAAAAAAAAAGGAAACACACGTGTTTCATTCCTCCCTGAAGTATGTGTCAGGGAGGCGGGCAGTTTGAGTTTGGGATTAACTCCTTCAGCCAGATCAGAGGATACACTTGTATGTACAAGTGCATTAAGGATAGGTGAGACGGGATATTTATGGAACATAGGAGGTGTGGGTAGGGTTCAGAGGATTAATACTGGCCCAGCATTCGCCTTATAAGTTTGCAAGCAGTGACTTACATTACCATGAGAAAACCTCTGAGAAAAACTCATGGCAGACCAGTCGGCCCCGGGGTTTGAACCCGAGACCTCCCAAATACTAGCCAGCGTACCTAACATACTCGACTAACTAGCTTGGTGCTAAAGGAGAGCTATTTATCCTCTTATGACCGCTCACATCTTTCGCGCGAAATTTTTTAAAACATTTTTGTTAAGTCGTGAAGAAAACTGCAAACAAAATTTCATCACAAGTTGACAACTTTGTTTATTTGTTTATTTCGAATTCCTTGGGCCGATGTTTGACGAAAATTAATGAATACATTAAAAAAATGGTTCATAAAAACAATTTACAAAGGTATTTTTTAAATAAAATAACGCTTGACGCACGCTCCGGTGAAACTTCACCTTCTTTAGATGCTGAAGGCAAACTAAATATGTTTGAATGGAATTGACAATTACTTGGTGAAAGTTCATATTCATAACTTTATAAAGAAATAAAAAAAACTAACTTTTCACAGGTTGAAATGAAAATCTATCGAGTCAACGCGTTTCGTCATAACATTGACTTCATCAGTACGAGATGAAGTCAATGTTATGACGAAACGCGTTTACTCAATAGATTTTTATTTCAACCTGTGAAAAGTTAGTTTTTTTTATTTCTTTATAAAGTTATAAATATGTTTCTCCGTTATATCGAATACAAGAAATCAATAGATGATAAATTGTATAGAAAGGGTAAATAGAAGAATGGTTAGAAATAAGTAAAATGGAGAAAACCCATTCTAAACTGCTAGTCAGGTAGTTCGGTAATTTTGAAAAGATTCAGAAGTGGGCTTGTAATATGGAGGGAAATACGAAACCAAATGATTACAGTGTTGTCAACTTGTAATGAAATTTTGTATGCACAGCCATCTTAGCAAATTAACAAAAAAGTTTAAAAAATTTCGTGCGATAAATGTGAGCGGTCATAAAATTATGAATATCTGTCGAACGGCTCAAGATAAACAGACGATTCAAAAAACAACTTACTCAGAAGACATGAGGCTATAACAACGTATACTTTTTTGTTGCCTGAGTTACCCGATATTTCCCGCTGAATGATTCAAACTTTGACGCAGAAAACATGTGACTATATTTAATCGCCCTGTACAATAAGTTTATTTCATTTTTTTGATTAACTTATAACATAAAGTATAAACTTTAAAATAAAAAACACTTGGCTTATGTTTCACAATATAAAAAATATTTAGATACTGTATTTAGCAGTAACGAAAAGTCGACATATTTTAAAGTTTATACTTTAGTCTTTATGATGTTTCACCAAGTGATGTGCGAGAATTCAGTTATCTTATAACATATTCTCATAAAACAATAATCAATCTAACACAGGTGTTTGCTTGGAAAAAAAAAAAAAAATATATATATATATATATATATATATATATATATATATATATATATATATATATTATATATATATATATATATATATGTATATATATATATATATATATATTCATATATATATATATATATATATATATATATATATATTTGAACGAAAACAAGAAATGATCATTGGATAAATTTTGTCTTTCCTGATAATCCATTTCACCTTCAAACAACGGCAATTATGAAATTCGAATAAATTTACTAACATCAGCATGAATAGGATGACCATAATATAAAGATCAACATACTACCGTTATTGAGGTTAACATTTTAGAATTAGATCTAATCGAGAGTGACGAAAAATAATTCCAATTTTCTTAATGGCTCCCCGATAAAGGCGCCAAGTTGCAAAGCGAACATAATCCGATTAGGTGTTGCCTTTCCGGAAAGGTTCACCAGCGTTTAAAGAGTGTAAATGAAATTAACTCTAAATGTGTTGTTCTACCTTTTGAGCTAAGTAGATATACTTATATTGGAGTTCCATTTATATCGGCTTTTAGGTATTTTTCCCATTTGGCATGTGATGAAATTAAAATATGGAAACATAGGAAAAGTATTAAGTGAGTATGATACATTGTCATATTCTGAATTTGTTATTTTCGAATAGTTTTCAAGGCTCATTTCATAAGCATACCCTATACCTAAAATGAACTATTTTAGAAATAAAATATATTTCACCAAACAAATGGCTCTGTACATGTTTGGTTACGGCGAAATATAATTTATGTTACTCTTGGAATATAGGGTTTTTCATAATTTTCTTCTCATTTTTCTCAAATTATTTCAGAGGCTGGTAAAAAATATATATAATTGATTAAAACACCCAAAATTCGTCGGTCTCCAAGGAAATACATCCATTCCTTGCATTTTCAAAATTTAATACTTATTTTAAATATTATATATAATGTTGCTTTTCGAAAATGAGATGAATACATTTACCAAAATTTCTGTTTTAAAAGCATCAAGTTTACAGCTTGAGTACTGCTGCCATGAGAGAGAGGAGGTACTTCAATATTCTGCCAACATTGTCCTTCTTTGTAAATATAAATCAGTAAGGGTGCTTCGCTAAAGGCTATTCATTCAAAATTATATATTTTTGACGGGGACACACGAATTGCGGTCAAAATTTGAAGCAGGTAGAAGGGTACTTAGGTGGTTGTTTGGAGACACACGAATTGCGGTCAAAATTTGAATCAGGTAGAAGGGTACTTAGGTGGTTGTTTTCGACGACTGAATTGCTTGGATGGTTAATCTTTTTATCTTAAATCTCTATACATATCATGTATTAGGCGGTTAACCAGAAATATGGTAATAATTGGCCTAACGATGTTGTTGACAAAAATTCAAAGAAAAGTAAAATGATAATCTGTCTCAAAGGGAAGGGGTGACGTATAAATTTAAGGTAATCACCAAAACATTTTAGTTTGTCTCTTAAATTTATAGAGACAGTATGGAATTACAACATATGTTGAGCGAGCGTGGAAATCCCTTGCTAATTTTCGAAAATCAAAAGTATCGAGATTTAAAAAAATCTGGTGAAGTGGTGTGGTGTTGTACCAACAAAACGTGTAGTGCAAAAGTGTATACTTTGAACTCTATATTTTCAAAAAAATTTTCAGAAGCCAAAGTAACCGGTTGTCGTTTTCATCTTGCTCAGTCTTGGTAAGTTTTATTACATATTATGATGTATACTTATGAAATAATTATTGTTTTGAATTATTATTAGGTGGCGCAAAATACAAAATCTTGGTTTAACTTCAGAATATAAGAACATAAATTCCGAAATAGGACAATGGCTAAAACACGTCTTTGGATTAACTTTCCTTTCACCAGAGGAAGTGGGAGATTGTTTTGTAGAAGATTTTATGTCAGATAAACCTACTGGAGACGATAGAATTGACAAATTTGTCGATTATTTACTGGAAACTTACATCGATGAAGATTCGAAAGTTTAGCAGAACCTGCATCTCTCCGCACCCCAACATCAATCTTTTTATAGAAACGTTAAAAAGCATTCAAACAGATACTTATATTAAAATAAATTCTGTTATTGATAATGAAGCGAGATTTGTGCGAAAAAATGTATTAGATAAACAAGAGTTCATTAACAACAGTACAATAAAATAGATATTAGTAGGTATAATTTTGTAAAATGTGTCAGTTATAAGTTTAGTGAAGTAGTTTTATGATGTATATGCATGTATATGTAGTCTGTAGTATTGTATAATTTCTATGTTTTGTATATTATATATATCTTCATAAAAATTAGAACTTTTACTTTCAATTTACCCTCTTGCCCCTAAATAAGTTTCTGACCGCAGTTCGGTTGGAGATTAGGACTCCTCAGGTAGTCACAAAAATTTTGACCGCAATTCAGTCACTCTCGCAAAATCGACCGCAATTCGTGTGCACCGTTTTTGACACCTTGTAGAATTCTGAAATATCAACAAATAAAAAATATTAAATCATAATTTTGAGAATGAGGAACGTATACCATATTTTTTTCAAATAACTTTGAATTTTATAATGAAATTGATTTTTACAAGCATTTTTTGTGTTATTAATTTAATTTTGAGAATGCTTGATTTCAGGTATCGGGTAAATTTATGAAATTACTTGAGTATTCCTTTTTTCATCGCCCTCCCGAATAGTTTTTGCTCAAAATTTATTTCATTTAGAGGAATATTGATTTTATCAATAAATAACGATCAAATCTCCTCGCAGATTCTGACTATGTAATAAAATAAAGGGCGTTCAATTCAACATGAAAAAGTTGAAAATTATTTCCGGTATAACCGGAAGTGATTAAAGCAATTATTTTAAATTCATATAGTATACAAAAAAACTGCTACATCCAAATTTCAGATTTAAATACCCAGAAGGTTTTCCTATACGAATGGGTGTCTATTGTTGTGACGCACACACTGTATATATATATATATATATATATATATATATATATATATATATAGGTATATATATATATATATATATATATATATATATATATTATATATATATTATATATATATTATATATATATATATATATTATAATATATATATATATATATATATATATAGTATATATATATATATATATATATATAAATATATATATATATATATATATATATTATATATATAATATATATATATATATATATATATATATATATATATATATATATATATATATATATATATATATATATACAAGGTAGCGAGAAAGTCTGGCAACCAGCTATTTTCTCTGAAACAATCAATGATATAATTATCAAATTCTGGGGTTATTAACGTGATTGCATTTTGCGTTTTTTAGAGGATCCGTCAAAGTTTAGTGACGTCACCAATCAGTGTACCGTCGCCATCTTGAATTTTTTCAAATGGCAACGTAGGTCGAGTGATATATCGTAGAAAAGCTTATTTCTTCCTCTTTTCAAAAATACTGAATAAGTACAACATTACTGAAAAAATACAAGAAACAAGTGTCGAAAACTTAAAATATTCAATTTTTCAACACATATCATATAACAAAAGAATTAACTAGAAAAATAACACATAATCAACAGTTTCTTTATAACAAGTGCTCAAAGTGTTGGCCACCTGTTTCTTGGCAATAATACAATCTGTCTTGGAAGCTTCGAATGGAATTGTTGATAATTTCTGGAGAAATTCCTTGCATTTCAAGACGTATGCGATCTTTCAAATCGTTTATGTTTGTTGGTCTGTTAACATACACGCGGTCCTTCAGGTATCCCCATAAGAAGAAATCAAGTGTACTCAAGTCGGGAGATCTTGCTGGCCAATCAATTATACCTCTTCGACCAATCCATCTCTGAGGGAAAGTTATATCCAAACATACGATTTTATGAAAGTGCGCAGGTGCACCATCCTGTTGGAAATATACATTCATATTTGGAAATAGAGCAGTAATTTCAGGTATAATTTGATTCAGTAGAAGATCAAGATATTTTTCACCAGTAAGAGCGCCGTCGATAAAAAATGGACCAATAATATGGTTTTTCACCAAACCAGCCCATACATTAACTTTTTGTGGGTATTGTGTACCTATGGTCCTCATCCATCCATTGGGGATTATAATCTGACCAATACCGGCAATTATGTCGATTAATAGCGCCGTTCAGACAAAATGTAGCTTCATCACTGAATACAAGTGAATCTAAGAAATTATTTTGAGCACCAATTTTCTCTAGAACCGTTTCACAAAACTATAATCTTCGATCAAAATCATCCTCAGCTAATTCTTGGTGGTTTTTAATTTTGTATGGATGGAAATTATTTTGATGCAAAATTGTTTGTACCGACTTCCTGCTAATATCATGATTTCTTGCCAATTCATACGTAGATGTTTGATGATTTTGTTGAACATCTACTAGGACGTCTAAAGTCTTATCTTTGATCTGCCAGACCTTGGGCGATCCTGTACGCTACCGGTTTCATTGAATTCATTTAATATTCTGAAAATTGTTGATTTACTTATGGGGGCATGTTGAGGATTCAAATCATTGAACAAATGACTTACTTCTTCGTATGTACGTTTTTTATCGCCATATCCAATTTACATTACTATCTGGATAATTTCTTTTTCTGATAAGTAGGCCATTCTTAATTTACTTTTCACAAATACAACTCAAAACACTGCATGTATCAAATACCAAGATTAAATCAATTTACTATTTGAAAATATGATTTAAACACTGCTGTTATCAAATAAAAAGACTCTGACATTTGACATGTGATTTTTGACATATTATTTAATTGCTTACTACTGTTTTTTTTATTAACCGTATACCAGTGACATACCAGCAATCTTCCAAAATATAGAGAAATTAACACATATATCTGCAATGTTATAGAATACTTTCTGAGTAATGTGGAACTTGTTCTATATTTTTGGAAAGAGGAAAAAATAAGCTTTCCTACGATATATCACTCGACCTACGTTGCCATTTAAAAAAATCAAAGATGGTGGCGGTACACTGAACGGTGACGTCACCTGAATTTGACAGGTCCTCTCAAAAACGCAGAATATATTACCGTTAATAACCCTAAAATTTGAAAATTTTAACTCTGATCGTTTTAAAGAAAATCGCTTGTTGCCGGACTTTCTCGCTACCCTGTATATATATATATATATATATATATATATATATATATATATATATATATATATATATATATATATATATATATATATATATATATATATATATATATATATATATATATATATATATATATATATATATATATATATATATATATATATATATATATATATATATATATATATATATATATATATATATATATATATATATATATATATAAAATCTATCACACTAAATGAAAATTGAGTATACAGGGTCATTTAAAAAGTACTGAAGAAATAAAATTGCTTTTTCTTTAATAGAACACCCTATATATTATACCATATCTCAATTCTGCTCAAAATTCTGAACAAAATTTACATACCACATCATTTCCTAAATGCAACCGTTTTCGAGATATCGAATTTTGAAAATAACCTTTTACTACCCTCTAATTTTGTGAAGAAAAAGCACGAAATGATGGATATTCATTATGGAAGTCATAGAAATTAGAGAATGTGGATATGATTACAATTTAATTATATTTTTACACGAAATAAAAAATCATAATTGTCCAGGGTTGATAAAAATGCAGGAAACAAGTTGTAATAAACAACAAATTCTATTTAATAAGGTGCTCAAAGTGTTTACCATTTACCTCCCGACAGTAAATGTAGTCTACAAAAATAGGCCGCAAAATATCTAAGAGTTGAAGAAATAATAAGGCATGAAATTTCTACCATTCTTCCTCACATGATTTTAAATTCACTACAAAACTTAGTTCAGCCAGTTCATTACTGTCAGGAGGGAAATGGTAAACAGTTTGAGCACCTTATTAAATAGAATTTGTTGTTTATTACAACTTGTTTCCTGCATTTTTATCAACCCTGAACAATTATGCTTTTTATTTCGTGTAAAAATATAGTTAAATTGTAATCATATCCACATTCTCCTTTTTGTGTGACTTCCATAATGAATATCCATCATTTCGTGCTTTTTCTTCAATAAATTAGAGAGAAGTAAAAGGTTATTTTCGAAATTCGTTATCTCGAAAATGGTGGAATTTAGGCAATGATGTACTATGTAAATTTTGTTCAGAATTTCCAGCAGAATTGAAATATGGTATAACATATAGGGTGTTCTATTGAAGAAAAAGGAATTTTATTTCGCCAGTACTTTTTGACTGACCCTGTATACTTAATTTTTATTTAGTGTGATAGAGTTTAAAAAAACCCTATAACTTAATTTTCCGCTAGCTATCTTACTCTAGTAAATAATCGACCGTTTCCATACATATCAGCGACCCTGTATACATATACATATACATATACATATATATATATATATATATATATATATATATATATATATATATATATATATATATAAATATATATATATAAATATATATATATATATATATATATATATATATATATATATATATATATATATATATATATATATATATATATATATATAATTTCAAAAAAGATTATCTTGCTCTGTATTTATGATGTACAAAATTTATAGAGTCTACATTGAATTTTAACTCAACCATCTTCAAACTGAATTACTAAAATTTAATTTAGGGATTTTAGCTCCTCGTTGTACTTCCTCTGGAGCAAGATCGTGTACCCCAAAAGGTTTCTGAAAGCACTAGATATTGATGCCTTAATCGCTCAACGAAGGCATTCTTTTTGCAACAAGGTAAACATTTTGAAAAATGTTATATCCAACGGTAAGTTTGTGTAGGTATTCTATGCTGCATCAGTCAAATTAAGGATAATGATTTCCACGATATCTATTTCGCAATTTCACGAAGAACAGAAATATAAGAAGAAATACAAATATGAATAATAACGCACAGTTATTGAAATTGATGAAAAAATCAACTATTGTGATCGAAATTCAGTTGGTTATGATACGGGGCTTTTCTGTAATTGAATAAGTCAGTTTTCATAATAAAATAAAACGAGTGGAAGGTAAACAAGTTAGTACATCTAGTAGTACATGAAAATTAGAAAAAGTTTCTTTATTTGTACTTATATTCTTTCTTGTCAACTACGGTATCAACATACATGAAAATTATTCAAGTTGTCTTTTAGGTTATGTTGTTCATGAATCAAATACAGTTTCGATAAAAATAGAAACCTCATTATTGCCCCTCAGTTATATTATTTGCCTCCAAATTTCCTCCTCGTCTCATTTTACCGAATAATATAAGCTATCTAACTTTGTAGATTGCCATCTAATACTCGTAACAGGCAAACATTTCACAATGTGCGACACGTGACGGTCACGCGATAGGGGCGTTTCTCTGAGGCCGGACGGACGCAACAATCCATCTATTCGACTGCGTCATTACTGCCTTATCGATAAGACTTTTAGCTGATCAGCAAACACGTATGACTCCCGTCAGGATTATGCTAAAGCAGATCTCAAATCAAGAAATATGGTTACTCTTTTAGAAACTGAATCGATGAAGTATGCTCTTTGGATATTGGATGGATTTGTCCGTTTCTTTGTGATAATACATTTATAAATATAAAAGAGAAACATTTTAGTTGAGGCCGTTACTTGACGAAATTCAATTTTTATCTTGTTTGACAAATGAAACTTATACAATTACAAATTTGGAAAATCCATTCTGGGATTTTACGAACAAACTACCTTCATTCATTGAAAATGTTAAGAAGGGGGAGCTGTTTATAACCAATTGGTTGTTAAGTAACTTCTGGGAATTTTTATGCCTATTAAGTTCTAAAGTTTCCATAAGATTTAATTTTGAACTTTTTGTTCCGAGATGTAGAATTTCGAAATCCAAATTGAAGTCATGTTTCTCTTTTATTAAATGTCTAGCATTTATCGTTATGATATATGTCACTTCGCTTGTGTTCAGTAATTCTTTTATTGAAATTTTCATGTGCTCCCTCTTCTTAACCTTTTCAATGAATGAAGGTAGTTTGTTGTTAGAAACCAAGAATGGATTTCACAAATTTTTAATGTACTTTGCAAACCTTGCATTAAATATTTTAGTTTCAGTTTGAAATTCGCACCTGAAGAAGCTGTAGCGTCTGCGAAACGCGTTGTGCAACTGTTGTTGTTTTATGATATGTGAAAATCGTTAAACTCGGAGTTTCATTTCTAAAACATGCATGAAAGAGAAACAATATCATTTATTTTTCGTATATTTACATTTTTTAAATTAAGATGAAAATATTATTAATAAAATATCCGTTTTATAAGCTTAATTGTAATGAGTGTAATAGCTAACAGCTATATATAGGACAAACAGGCAGAAATTCAACCACTCGATATAAAGAACATCAACATTCTGATAATTAAATTAAAAAAACTCAAATTTTGTAAAAAAACTACCATTCAGGTCATACTTTTTCGAACATAAATAAAATAAAAAATCTATATACAGCTCCGAAAAGTAAGAAACGAAATATTTCAGAATCCATAGAACTATATAAGTATAATAAAAATAACTCTGTCAATTTGTTAAATCATCAAACAGATGTACGGAATTCGCCCTTATTTGATGTCTTCTAGAATAAGTTTATGTTGTTAGCAAGCCCTTCACTTGCATAGGTTGAAATTCGAAATTCCCAGCAATTATAATCTTTCACCCCTTTCCTTTGTATACCTAGCTGCCTACTATTACCGACATTGTACAATGCCAGAATGTTCATTCGCTTGAAAATGTAGTCTACGAAACTGCAGTCGCAAATAATTGACTAAAAATAGTGACAAAAAAAGATGTGCTGTCATTGGACACCAAGTGGAAAAGAAGTTCCTTTATTGAAAATTCTTTTTTTAAAATATATATTATAATAATTGTTTGACGATGTTGTTTTATACTCTAGATGTTTTTATTTTTATGTTTATTTTATTGTCTATACTAAGATACTGAGGAAGGGAGTACTACTCCTGAAACGTCTATTAAACGAATGAATCTAGTAATTTAAAGTATTTTTACGAACCTGGAACAACCAAAAATCAAACCAAATATATCTCTCTCTCTCTCTCTCTATATATATATATATATATATATATATATATATATATATATATATATATATATATATATATATATATATATATATATATATATATATATATATATATATATATATATATATATAGGGTGACCCAGAGCTACGTAATCGATCCATAACTTTTTTGTCATTGAAGATATCGATATGAAATTTTCAGAGCAAATATGGTCTGACTAAGGGTGAAAAATAAAATTTAAAATTGTCAAATTTCAAACGTTAATAACTTTCTTATTTCTAATGGAATGCTATGTATATTTTTGCATTATTAAATTTGTTATTCAATTACCTTTCGATTTGTATAACCATTCCCCATACCTAAAGTTGATAATAACAAAGATATTTCACAATTTTGTAATAATTTATATATCAATACACTTGAGACATCGACTAGCGAGTTATTTTTGACGTATCCATGGACACCAACTACGAAAATTGTCTAAAATTTAATTGTGTCACCTTTTCTGTTCATTAAGTTTGTAGCACCTGATGCTGATATCCGAAAAGATATTGAAAAAATAGTAATTCTAAGACGTTAATATTCAATAATTATTGTTGTTCATAAACAACATATGTTTGTAGTAGACTGATCTCAAATTGCAATGTCAAGTTTGACATTATCATTTTGGTCAGAAGGAGTACATTCGCATGATCCAACAGTTACTCCAAATTATACATTTCAATGTTATACAGAAAGAAATCAATGCTTATTTATAAAAGAATCACAAAATCTAGTTGAATCAGAATCAGAATATTTTTGATGATAAATTCTACTAGCTAGCAGAACATTTAAAACCGCTTCTCCAATACAGTGAACCATCATTTCTTGTCGCGTAATATCCATTTTGTTAACTGAAAAAGTACTAGAAAAGATGACTCAATTAGATTTTAAATAATTTTCATTATTGGTATCCATGGATACGTCAAAATAACACGCTAGACGATTTCTCAGGTGTATTGATATATAAATTATTACAAAATTGTGAAATATCTTTGTTATTATTAACTTTAGGTAGAGGGAATGGTTATACAAATCGAAACGTAATTGAATAGCAAATTTAAAAATGCAAAAATATACATAGCATTCCATAAAAAATAAGAAAGTTATTAACGTTTGAAATTTGCCAACTTCACCCTATATTTTATCAAATAATAAGTTAGAAATATAAAAAATTTTGATAAGGAATAAATAAAACACTGTTTCAAGGTTACAAAAATCCAAACCTCATACCAATAGACCTACTAACAAAGAAGTTATAGCCTATTTTTGTTGAAGACGCAACTGTCAAAATTTTAGGAAAAAAATTAATCACTCGAAACCGGTCATTTTAGATATAAAGAATGTTATGACAATTTTATTATAAATTACATAAAAAATTCGAAAATCAAAAAATATACAGGGTATTCCATTTGAAATAACAAAGTTGATATCACTTCCGGCAAAACCGGAAGTGCAATTGTCTTCAAAATAACTTTGAAAAATAGACTTAGTCAGACCATACTTGCTCTGAAAATTTCATATCGATATCTTCTATGACAAAAAAGTTATGGATCGATTACATAGCTCTGGGTCACCCTGTATATATATATATATATATATATATATATATATATATATATATATCTATTATATATATATGAATATATATATATATATATATATATATATATATATATATATATATATATATATATATATATATATATATATATATATATATATAACTATATATATATATATGAATATATATATAGATATATATATATATATATATATATATATATATATATATATCTATATATATATATATGAATATATATAGATATATATATATATATATATATATATATATATATATATATATATATATATATAACTATAATATATATATTAATAAATATATATAGATATATATATATATATATATATATATTATATATATAATATATATATATATATATATATATATATATAATCATATATATATATATATATATATATATATATATATACATATATATACATATATATATATATATATATATATATATATATATATATATATATATATATATATATATATATATATACATATATATATATTATATATATATATATATATATATATATATATATACAATCTCTTGATAATTATTAGCAATAACAGGCTTGTTGAATCTTAAAAAACTTGATTTTATTGAAAAATTGACGTTTCGCCACGACATTCGTGAAAAAAAAAAAAAAAGTTTTGATAAAGCCACGAATGTCGTGGCGAAACGTCAATTTTTCAATAAAATCAAGTTTTTTAAGATTCCACAAGCCTGTTATTGCTAATAATTATCAAGAGATTAGAAATAGTTCACAGGCAACAACAATTCGAATAAATAATTATATATATACATATATATATATATATATAAATATATATATAAATATATATATATATATATATATAAATATATATATATATATATATATATATATATATATATATATATATATATATATATATATATATATATATATATATATATATATATATATATATATATATATATATATATATATATATATATATATATATATATATATATATATATATATATATATATATATATATATATATATATATATATATATATATATATATATATATATATATAATAGATATATATTTATATATATATTTTTTTTTATATATATATATATATATATATATATATATATAAATATATATTATAATTAAATCTTTCAAAATATTTTTCCGAAGAAAAAACTAAAAATTCCGAAATGTCAACAGATGAATAACCGCCTCTATAAATGTGTAATTGCCTTTGTATTGAATGAATTTATGAATATATTTCTATTTTCTCCTTTTTTTTAACCCAGAAATAGAATTTTTCGTGCTCTGTGTAGAATTCATAAGGCCTCAACTATATCACAGAGATATGAGGAAGCATACCATGAAAATAATGTCTAATAGCGGCATTAACCCAGTCGACGGAAGAAATAAATAATACCGTTCTTCGGGTAGGAATAGAGAGGCGGCAAAGGAATTACCCTCCTCAGTTTAGAGCAGAATTAATCCCCCACCTGCCTCCACCTTACCTCCTCGCCCTCCACTCTTGTCCTAAATTAGTTCTCCTGCGATAAATCTGCGATAATTGGGTATGAGGCTACTGCATTAAACCATAAAACTCGAATTTCCCAAGGAAAATTATTATTTCACCGCAGCGGTCCGAGGAAAGCGTGGATTCCTACACCTGCGAGACAACCTTGTAAAACACGAATAAACTCTCGTTCATTACCGACTTTTAGTTCATATAACGAAATAATTATCCCTGGCATTGAATATATCTTGTACATACTCTGTAGTTTGTCCATACTTCCAGTTATCCTTCTAACGGATAACTGGAGCTTGTAGAATAGTATATTCTGTAACAAGGTTAGAATGAAAATTCGATGCGAGTGGAAAAGTTCCGAGCGCGAGCCGAAGGCGAGCGTGAGGAACCACGAGCATCAGAAATGTTCATTCTAACAGAGTAGCAGACTATACTTTCTCCACGATCAAAAATTTTAAATATATATTTTTGAAATGAAAAAGAACAAAATATAATTTATACTACAGAACTCAATCACAATTATATTAGGTAAACTTTCAATAATTCAAGAAATATTCTACTTTGTATTAATTTTTATATTTGTACAGATCTCGAAAGGAAAAACTGGTGCATTATTGGAAGAATTTTAAACAAATTGCGTGGTTTGTAGAAGATGAACTTAGCGGTGTATCAGATCCAGTAATGATGAGATTGGTAGTAAACTCTCCAGTATATTATTAGCACTCTGTAATTTCAGGTGGTGTATTTTTCCACTCTGATTCTGAATCACTGAATAAATTCATGCTACTTATTATATTTTCGAATGAAAACGTGACAGCAATAATTTTGACACTTACTCAAATTTTTCACTACGATGATAATCAACTACGTCAAGGCTAATGTTATTATTGCTAGCCAGTGTGAGAATATTATTCTATTACAAGGGAGAGAAAGCAAATACATTTGAATTACATGGGCGCAGAGGTCTTGCAGAATATTTTTTCAATCTCAAGAGAGAGAATTCCAGCATTCTGTATCAAATTTGATATCAGAATTGTAGAATTCTATGATGATCGTGGAAAAAATCATTTCATAAACGAGTATCGTTTTAAAATAGATTTGAAGAAATAAAACCGCTGCAACTTGAATTATTACTTCCACATCACTATTGCTGTCAGTATTTAACCTTTTGAACAACTTTTTTTTTACTCCCTCCGCTATTTTGTGTTCAAATGTCATATCGATTCTAAACTCGGCATCTGTATACCATATAAAACCTCTAAAACGACATACCTACTACTAGAGTTTTATCAAAAAATTACCTTTTTCCGCAAACGTCAAAAAATGACGACTTTTTTAACCTCAGTTCTTAATGTTGAAGTTTGATTTTACAGATGTCATTTTGTTTTTACTTTTTTATCCGGCCGTGAGCGTACAAAAAAATACACTTTTTTGTGTGCTCACGAAAATTTCAAGAATGTCGGGCGGCGTACAATTGGGTTTCGAATCCAACATAATGTAATCTATAAGAGAAATTGTATATATTATGTTACTACAAGTTATTTCTTTATACTCGGGTACTTACCAAAAACGCACAGTCCTATAATGCGTAGATAAGTGACTTTAAATGTTTCTGACAATTATTTTGTTGAATTGTCAAATTTTTGTTGCCTCGACACCTACAAAACCATTAAGCAAAGCAATCTAGTTTTACGTTTTTTTACATAAAATCCTTTTTAAAAATATTATCTTAATTATATAGTTTGAACATGCGGAAAAATTCGCATGTTTTATTCGGAGGAGAGCACTTTTTGTGGTTCGTCTAAAACAAACAAATAAACATTTAGAATCGCCACAAAAAGTGTCACTTCTACTCTTAATAAAACAATATAATATTTTTTTGGCTAGTCAAGGTAATTTGTAGGTGTTGCGGATGTGAGAAAAGCCCTAAAAAACTCAGGATATTTTTACAATAAAAAGGCTAGAGTTATGAAAAAAGAGTTGTAACAACCAAAAAGTACTTCTCTATAATTATAGCACCCACTCAATCCACTTATCAAATTTCAACCTTGTTACTCAATCTGCAGAAGTTGTGGACGTGCGCAAAACCTCAAAAACGACGAAATTAAAAATAAATCTTCTCACAAAAGTGGCTTCTGTAAGAGAAGAGAGTTAACTACCAGGAATCACTTCCCTAACGTCAACTCAATTCACGTCTGAAATTGCAATCGAGTAGGATACTCGGTATTTCAGACAGAATTTGGGGGGTACAAAAATCCTAGGTGTTTTCGGTTTCAAATAATCTCCAAGAAGTCCCAGAATTTTGAATTTTAGTCATATTCCTCATAATCATTATCAACATTTTTCGTCTTCAATGTGAAAAATTTGCGCTCATGTGCATCTGCCACAAAACCTCGTGCTCATGGAGAACTCTTTTAAAAACCACTCCCGCGCTCAACTCTTGATACGGTGCTATATTCTACCATTTTGAAGAAAAATACTACTTCAAAATTGAATTATTTTGAATAGGGAATAATCAGTAGATTTTTCAGAATGACCAACTGTATCAATTGATCACTTCGATTTTGGTAAGCAACAAAGATGAAAACTGTGACCCAAATCTGTGCATTTATAGTTATTTAATAAACTAGTTTATTAATGACGTCTCGAACTACTAACGCGCTCGCTCCGCTCGCGCGTTAAAATATATCAACCATTAATCGCTACATTAATAAACGAGTTTATTACAAGATTTTTCCATCGACCACATCATGAATAAATTGAGTATAAATTCTTGATTGAAATAAATTTTTATTTTGCATGACAGATACACTTGACACAATATAAATTTCTATGTTCATTTCGATATATTTATATTTATGCTCCCGATGGAAAAATTTGAGAAATTCATAGATGGAATATTAGACATGTGACATTCTGAATAGTTAACATTACCTACAATATCCGATAAGGAATATGTGGAACTGGTGGAAGCTGAAGTGTTATTTACTTTCCAACGATTATTGCATAAAAATTTTTCCGCAGTTTCTACTTTATTTTGTATAGAGTTAAATTTTTCGATTTGAATTATGAATTCCTTTTCTCTGTGGAATAACAGTACAGACACAGAATAATTCAACTATTCCGTGCTGAATACTTCTGTGTTTGGTTGCCCATGACAATCATACATTAAAATAGGAGAAATTGCACATTAAAATGGGTCATTAATGATCAATTTCGTGTACGTTAAAGTAAGCTTTTATTTAGAGGTCGACAGAAAAAATATTTTCATAGACAAGTCTCTTTTGAATTGAGAAAAAGAAGAAGGTTATGAATTAGAAACTTCATTGGAAGCATGTCAAATTTTGCTTCAAATTTTCTTGAAATTAACCTCGCAGTAGATATTGTATAACGAAAATGATACAAAGAAACTGTTTCCATCTTGAAAAACATTCTCCTTCAGATATAAAAGTCACGAATCGGAATTTTATCGCACAGAAGGAACGATCTCGTGTCTTCCAGTCGGTACACCGGCTTAACGTAATCAGCTAATGAGAACGGGTGCAAAGCACATCTCCGTCCTTGTTCAACCAGCCGGAGTAATCGAATGGACGTCGAACGGATCATTTGTGCCTCCGTGAATACTGATGAACATGCAATCTGCATTTCTGGCGGCTCGTGCCCGGAAACGATTCAAGAAGATAACCTACCTACTTAGCTGGATTAAAAAAGGGATAAATGCGGAAAACTTGATCGGTATTTTCATAAGATTGATACCTACTTCTGTTTTCAGTAAGAAAAATTTCTTCGAAGCACTTCAGTCATAATCGATGGAATGAAAGTGAATAAGTGTTTATATTGCTATATTATACTAGTGAACACAGATTTTTGAAAATAGAGATTCACCTATAATTTCAGTTACATCTTCAATGTTAGTGAAAAAATGAAAAGTTGCGCGTCATTCCTCCCTCTCTTAAGTATGTTTGAGGGAGACTGGCTTGGAGTTTTGGGGATCAGCTTCTTCAACCAGATCAGAGTATATACTTATATTCATTAAGGATGGGTTAGACAGAATATTCATGGAACAGAGGAAGTGTGGGCAGTGTTCAGAGGTTAATACTGGTCCAACATACGCCTTGGAAGTTTGCAAGCAGTGACTTACTTCACGCTATGAGAAAATCTCCGAGAAAAACTCATAGCAGACTAGTCGAACCCAGGGTTTGAATCCGAGACTTCCCGAATACTAACCAGCACACTTAAGCACTTGGCTAACTAGCTCGGCAAAAATATTTGGGCTAAAATTACACCTATTTATAATGAATAAAAATTTCTCTATAAGTTGACCGGTCACCATTCTTCATTCCATTTTGCTATGGTCTATTCATTTGAATTAAAAAATGATTTCATTATTTCTTCTAGCTATGGTACATACATTTGATTTAACGAACAATTTCATGATTTTTTCTAGGTTGTGTTTGATTTAGTTGTCAAATTCGATTCTCCGTAGTGAGAGGATAAAAATTTTGTTCTTATTATTTGATTATATCTTGCACATCTCCCAAAATATCTTCATTCATTCTGAACGAAGAAGTAGTTGCTGTTCATTATCTACTATGGAAATCTATATGCCAACAATCATCATGATAATATAAGTTCAAAAAAAAAAAGAAAATAAAACTCTTCTCTGAAAGCTATTCATCCTAAATTCAGTAAAAACTTTTAAAAACACAATTGCTTTTATTCCGTTTCAAATTGAAATTGATTCACATCAAGTAAAGGCATTCAATATACATTGAAAAATTATCAAGTTTTTAGTAATAACGTTGAAATTTTCCTAAAATTCAATATATTATTATTGTAAGTTTAAATTCTTCTAGTAAAAAAAATTTTTCATGAATATATTTCTATAAAAAATGTATTATGTTATTCATTGGAAGATTATGAGTTGATGTTAGCAATAATGATGAAACTCTACTCAAATATAATGTTATTGTATTTAAAATTCTTCTTGTAAAAAAATTTTATTTTTTATTTTTTTGTAAAAATAGTATTCTGTTATTCATTGGAAGATTATCAAGTTAATGTTAGCAATAACGATGAAACATTACTCAAATATAATGTTATTGTATTTTAAATTGTTCCTGTAAAAAAAATTTATTTTGTAGTTTTCTGTGAAAATAGTATTCTGTTATTCATTGGAAGATTATCTTGTTGATGTTAGTAATAACGATGAAACTTTACTCAAATAGAATGTTATTGTATTTCAAATTCTTCCTGTAAAAAAAAATTTATTTCGTATTTTCTGTAGAGAAGTATTTTCTTATTCATTGGAAGATTATCAAGTTAATATCGGCAATAAGGATGAAACTTCACTCAAATATAATGTTATTGTATTTTAAATTGTTTCTGTAAAAAAAATTATTCTTTATTTTTCTGTAAACAAAGTATTCTGTTATTCATTGGAAGAATATCGAGTTAATTTTAGCGAAGACATTGAAATTTTTCTCAAATATAGTATTGTATGTTTAAATTCTTTTTGTTTATAAAATTAATTTTTTTATCAATATTTTTCTGTGAAAATATTATTCTGTTATTCATTGGAAGATTGTAAAGTTGATGTAAGAAATAATCTTGAAATTTTTCTCAAATATAGTATTGTATGTTTGAATTCTTCTTGTTTAGAAAATTCATTTTTTATCAATGTTTTTCTGTAAAAATAGTATTCTGTTATTCATTGTAAGATTGTAAAGTTAATGTTAGAAATAACGTTGAAATTTTTCTCAAATATAATGTTATTGTGAGCAGGCCAAGATCCACAAATGATTGTCGAGCCAAGCATGATGATAATGTTATTTGTATGTTTAAATTCTTTTTGTTCATAAAATCCTTTTTTTGTCAATGTTTTTCTGTTAAATTAGTATTCTGTAATTCATTGGAAGATTGTGAAGTTAATGTTAGAAATAACGTTGAAATTATTCTCATTTGAAATTCATTTTTTATCAATGTTTTTCTCTTAAAATAGTATTCTGTAATTAATTGGAAGATTGTGAAGTTAATGAATAAAGTATGAACTTTAAAATAAAAACACATGCCTTATGTTTCACAGTAAAAAATATTTAGATACTGTATTTAGCAGTAACGAAAAGTCGATATGTTTCGAGTTATGAACTCATTATCAAGACTGACTACAGGAGAGTATTGCATCGTAATTTATAAAACAGACAAAAGCAAAGGTGATACCTGAAAATCAATTTGTTCGTTTACAAGGGGTAATTGACTATTATGGGCGGAACTTATTTCGAGAATTTCAAGAAGGTCAAGGCGTTTACCCTTGTTACCTGAATGTAACAATTTGGTTTTGTTGAAATCCAGGAAGTGATTGAATTTTATACAATGTTCAGAGAAGCCAGTGGTATTTTTGTTTTGTAAAATTGACTTTTTATGTTCTTCAACACGAACGTTTATATTCCTTCCTGTCTGTCCAATATAGAAAGCAGAACATTCGTCGCAAAATATTTTGTAAATACCACTGTTTTCTCCGATGTTAGATTTTTCTTTATTATTGACCAAGAATGACTTCAAGTTTCTTTTATTTGTACAAATTGTTTTAACGTTATTTTTCGATAGTCTGTTACAAATTTTGCTACTCAAATTAGGCACATAATTTATTGGGAAGTATTTTTGTTCTTCATTAATAGTTTGCGTGAGGTATATTGAATGCAACAGATACTTTATTCGTTTTTTCCCAATGAGCTTGTCGATAAGACTTTCATTGTAACCGTTATTGATGGCTAATAATTTAATTGTATTAACTTCAGTTTGAAAATTTGTTTCCGATAATGGAATCGTGAACAACCTATGTATGAACGATACAGTATCTAAATATTTTTTATTGTGAAACATAAGCCAATTGTTTTTATTTTAAAGTTTATACTTTATTCTTTATGATGTTTCACCAAGTGATGTGCGAGAATTCAATCTCAGTTATGTGAAGTTAATGTTAGAAATAACGTTGAAATTTATTTCAGGTATGATGTTATTGTATGTTCAAATTCTTTTAGTTGAAAAATTATTTTTTTATAAATGTTTTCTTGTGAAAATAGTATTCTGTTATTCATTGGATAAAAATAGAATTTTTTGATGTAAAAATCCCCTCATCATTTGAAGTGGATCTATTTTTAACTAAAAGTATCTTTCCGCTTAAGTCCTCATGAGAAATGATCATATTTTGATATTTATATTGAAAGTTTCCATAGTTGATATCAATAAATGTTCCAAAGGTTTTTTGTTGTTATGTTTTAATTGTAAATAACTTCATAAAAAACTGCTCGCTGTGGTAAGAGTATAAAACTTAATTGGATTTTGGAGATCATTACTTGATTTGAATCCTTTTTAATTATTACAGAGTGGAATAGTTTATTTTTAAGGAATTCAAACTGAATTCTTTTATATTACGAAGCACGTTTAACTTCTACCAAGACTTATTCCGGAATGTCGGAAAATGAGAAGAGTGTAAATCTCTTAAATACAAATGTTTTCACATCGTTTTTGGAACAAAAAACTTGATATATCTATAAATGCTCGATAATTGCATGATCAAAATCAGTTCGTTACATCTAAAAAATGACTTCATAAGACAAAAAGTCTAAAATCTACTTCGTTATTCTTTTCCTCGTTTTCGAATAATACACTATGTCACTTCGAATTTACTAACTGACTGGGTGAATTACAAACTTTCCAAACTGGGTGTTTATTCCCTATCTCGTTAAAATTACATCGTAGCGGGCGGCGGCTGTGGCGGGAACACCGCCAACTACCTCCAACTTCTGGAGATCGTTGATTCTAATTCCGTTACTCGAGCTAATCGAATGATGCACTACGTGTCACGTGGCGTCGTTTTACAGTATTCATGAATGAACTAAATTTGTTATGAAATATTGAACTGAGATGAGATTTTATGCCTCGGTTCGATACAAATTTAATAATTTTTTGATGGAGATAAAACTGTGAACTTATTCAAGATGAAATATCGTAAATGAGAGGTGATCAATATTCTTAAATAAGATTATCTGAATAAAATGATAATAATAATCTTTATTGTACGTTTGACTTCTACACCATGTACTCGTCAATGTAAATATAATAAAAACGTATTAAAAATGTTCAGTTTTTGTACATAAAATAAAATATGTAATGTAAATATACCCTATAATGTAACGTTCACAGAAAAAAGACATAATATGAAGAAAATCAGCTGGCTAAGTATCCGGAAACCGAATAGAATGCTCTATTCAAAAGGAAATCTTCCATTGCCGTTTTGAATATGGGCATGGCCAAATTCATCATATGTATAGGAAACTTGTTGTATTCTACGATGGAAAAGTACATTGGGCATTTCTCGTAAAATGAAGATCTATGTCTGGGGATCGACATAACATTTGCATTCCTTGTGCAATACCTGTTATGTTCACCCAATTTTTTGAATTCATGGTTATTCAGTATGGAAATACTCGGGAATGTGAGCAGTCTGTTCTCAACAAAGTACCTCCAACAGGAGTCTCTCGGCTGAAGCCCAAAAAGCAACCGCACAAGTCACTTCTGGGATACAAAAATTCTTCGCCATCCCACCGAGCAACCCCACAGGAGCACTTCAGAAGACAGATGACAGTAAGCCAAACTGTGGTATATATTCATCGGATCCACTAGGTTTAAAACGGATTTCATCTGCAAGATAGCAAAATATGCCTTACCCAGGCATCTACAAACATGCTGCGGCTGCGAGTCCCACCGCAGTGGAGCATCAGCAATGAAACCCAGATATTTTACTTCCTGTGCAAAATGCTTAGTATCAGTATCATCTAATGGATTTCTGATATGAAAATACATGAACGTTGTCTTAGATTTATTTAATATCAGTCTATTCCTCTGGCACTATTGCTCCATCAAGTCACACACTCTCTCAACGCGAGCATAAACCTCCCGAATATCATCTCCCGCTACCACAACTGCTTCGTCATCTGCGAAGAGGACACTTTTAACCAAATCGATAAAATCAGATCGTTTATAAAATGTGAGAATAGCAGAATAAAAATATCTGAATATAATTATATTAGTAAGTATTGATCTACGTCGTAACTTCAGATCTTTGTTTCATATCATATTTCAATGAAGAGATTCTTAGATTCTTTGTTGAGAGTACCTCAGTTCTGTCATGTTAAGTATATACGTGGGGAGAACATTTTTTACTCCTTTTTGAGTATATTGCTTTATCGGAAAATGTGAGATTTGGCATAGTAAAAGTATATAGAGGTATATATATATATATATATATATATATATATATATATATATATATATATATATATATATATATATGTATAATATATATATATATATATATATATATATATATATATTATATATATATATATATATATATATATCTTTATTATTGCTTTATCGGAAAATGTGAGATTTGGCATAGTAAAAGTATATAGAGGTATATATATATAATATATATATATATATATATATATATATATATATATATTATATATATATATATATATATATATATATTATAATATATATATATATATATATATATATATATATATATATATATATATATATATATATATATATATATATATAATATATATATATATATATATATATATATATATATATATATATATATTATATAATATATATATATATAATATATATATATATATATATATATACACACACACATATATATATATATATATATATGTGTGTGTATATATAACATGTGCCACAGACACATTACATTGAGTTTCTGAAAAAAATGAGTTTCGTAGAAATACTAGCCCGACACCTTCACCATTTTATATTAGAACAGTTTGATACTTCCAAAGTCAGACAGTTCTTAACTTTTATGACTTCATGAATTATTGTCGAAACTTAAAAAAGTAAGTTGATAAAATTGGGTAGCTTAAGTCTGTTTACATACGTTCATGTGATTCGAGTGTTTACTTTTAATATTAACATACATTACGGAAAGATAATAGTGAAATTATATGCTCAAAATCGAAAAGAATATTCAAAAAGAAAAAAATCGTAAAACAATAACAGATTGAAATAGCGAAAAAGAACGTGAGTCCCTTGAACGGAATGGTTTTTTTTTACTATAATAGAGGATTCTTTGAACGAACTCGTTCATACTCAAGATCAGTTCATTCGAACTAATTTATCCATAACAAATAACTTGACTGATATTATCCTGTAGGCATATATCATCGAGATGAGTTATTTTACTGAGAAATATAAGAGGATTACCTGTTTTGTAACTGAGTCAATGAGTCTCACGAAGATGTCCTGCTCCTGTCGCACACCTGGAAAAAAAAGTATTCATTATTTCTTATATTTGTTTGGATTTAATTTCTGAATTTTTCCAGTAATAATTTCTCATTCTAGCTTTATACGATTGAACTGAAAATATATCACATTATATGGTTGTGTACAGAAAATTTTGTGTGTGGTTTTTTTTTACTAATCATCCTAGTTTTCTTCGATCTATCTCAAATATAACAGAAGGTGAATATTTCAGTCATTCATTTTTGAAACAATGTATAGAATTATCAAAAAGTCAAGTTTCAAGATACAGTAAAAATTTCACGTTGTGTTGATATTGTTCCAGCAGAAAAGCCAAATTTGAGAAATTGCTAGTTTCAATATACGTTATGAACCAAATTGAGGATAGCATGTAACGTGTTAAATCTCCACGTAACTCCACGTGACTGTAGCCACTGCATTTTTGTACTGAATTGTTCATTTAGGTACCGTGTTTCACGCTTCACTTTCGATTTCTCTATGATTAATGAGTTGCGCGGAAGGAGAGAGCATCTAGGAAGTGTCGAATTAAGATTCGCTCGTTCTTTTAGCAGCTGGTGATTAAACTATTAACATCGTTAATTATTGAAATTGTATTCACATCTATTAAAGATAGTATTGTAGTTTATTAAAATTTATTCATTACCTGTGGCATCTGATATAGATGCCACCTGGTCTGGGTTAGAAATCCACTTTTTCTGGAGTTTAAAAACACTTGGTTGGAGTGTAAAATTTACTTGGTCAGGAGCTAAGGACCACTTTGTCTGGAGTTAAAACCACAGTATCTGGAATTTAAGAAAAATCCACGTTATCTGGTGCTGATATTCCCACTGGAAGCTGAACCAGGGCAGAAGTAAAGAAGTCAAGAGAATCTCAAAAAAAATCGATATTTGTAAAAACAAGATAAGTCTCATTGTAATTGTGTAAAGAAGGATAGTAAATACCTTTCATTTTACTTAGTCGTTATTATTACTGAGAACGAACCCAGAACCAATAAATGTTAACCAATCTCCCTGCTAGCCAGGGCATAAATATATGTTAAAAAGGGGGTTGGTTACAAGCATATAAGGAATTGTCATTAGCAGTAGGTATACCTAAACAACTATAAAAGTATAATCGCTATAGTAGTAAAATACAAAATAACGTTAATTTTAAAAGTCCTTTAATGGAATGAAAAGCGCTTATTTCTAATTCATGTTACTTTTACTAATAATTGATTTTTTTGTGTGTATGTTTCTTAATCAATGTAATATATTTTGTTAGTTGTGGATACTCTTGTGGGTATATTTGTACTTGTTCGTATCCCAATGTCCGCAATAAATGAATAAATAAATACGGAAAAATGCAAGAAAAGTTTCTGGAACAGTTTTTATCATTTTGTGACAAAAAAAGTATACATTTGATCATCAGAGTTCAATATCTGTCACAGTGTATATCTGAATATAGAGAAAATATTGGATTCAAGTACATTTTTTGTATTTTTATTTGGGAAGTCCCTCTAAATACTGCTTGTGCATAAGAATTAACCAAAAAATTTTTTCTCAAGCTTATTTTATGATTCCACCCAGAAAAACTTTCAGGTGAAATATTATCAGTAATTTTCAAGAATTTTCATTGCCTTTAATTCGTTCGCTGACATAAAATGAACTTTTCAATTTTGGTTTTGATTTTCATTTCGCACGCGTTCCAATTAGGTATTACTATCATGACGTACGTATCATGGAATACGTTGAAAATTGATTTTCCGAATGTTGAGTTATTTCCATATGGAATTATACATTAATGATCTGTTTTCAGTCTTCTACAAAGATATTCAGAAAAAATTTTCAGAATATTATGAAAACTAGTCGAGGACTCTTATTGGTACAAAGTTTTCATATTCGAAAATATGTTCCAATTGAAGAATGAAGAGAAAGAATTTCTCCAAATGAACTCTTTATTATTCCGTGAAATTAGTTTTTAAATATGTATTATTCAGAAGCTTTTGTGAGTAATTATTTGGAAGGAATGCAATTGTGATTTTTCCAGGATAATAAATATTTGGAACAAAACTAGTGCAAGAATTGCCTGATAAACTTTTTTCAAAAATGTGCATGAAATTACCAGAGCATCCGTTCTATCAATCATTCAAATGAAATTCTAAGGTCGTTCAGACAGTAAATTCAAGTTCGATTACAGAGACATTTAAGAGGAAACATCAAAAACTGTCCGTACAAAACTTTTGTATTTTTTGCCGTAGAATACGAGTCTGCAATAAAAACCAGAGATTTCCATTTAAAATTTCAAAGTTGACGCCTTCTTATCCACAAGGGTGAAGAAAATAGAAGAGTTTTTAGCATAAGTGGACTTCTCCCTCAAAACAATATTTTATGAGAAACATTTTTCTGTAGGATATTTCCTTTTCGGAGATTTCAACTGATTCAACTTAAAAAATTCATCCGGTATAATAAAAATATTTTGTCAATATTCTCCTCTGGTCATCATCAACGATCTTTTTTATTCTGCGTGCGCTCATATCTTCCCCTAAGATAGTGATATAACCATAGTCCATAGTTCACCCCCTCTCGATAACGTCATACGTAACAGCCGACTTACATCAAACTACCCGGGATGATAAATATATATATACAACTATAAGAAAACACACTCGACGAGCGCGATAAGAAAGTCGTAAGGGCTGAAATGTCGGGGGAACATGGAAAGGGACCGTAATGTGTGTGCGTCGAGACAAAGGCCTCCCGCGATATGCGAGGCCAAGAAGGCCTCGGGCCGCCATCTTTCTCGCTGGCCCTCTCGAGAGCATTTGCGGAGTTATTTTATTACAAATAAGGAGAGGAAGAGTGTTCCTGTGGGATGAAGTCGAGTGAGGTGTGTCTTTCCAGTCGATGAGATACGATGAGTACACCCGTTTTCTAGCTGAGAGCTATTGATAACTTAATATGTCGGGCACGTTCCCAGATTTGTGTAAGAAATGCCTGAAACATTCAAAGGGTTGCTTGCAAGCAAGAATAACTTTGTCAGAATTAGTTATCTATGTGATGAAATGTTTTGAGTAAATTAAATATTAGTACAAGAATATCAAGAGTGCTTGCGTTTATTAACTATAGTTTCATTATATCAACAATGTTTTCACGGAAATTAGAATTCCGTCTATTCTTCAACTTAAATTTGTTTTAGTTATACCGTATACAGGGTGACAATTTGAAACGAGCAGCACTGAATATTTATTATATTTCTTTAACTAATCACACTATAAAAATTTGGTGAAACACGTCAATTTATATATCAAAGGGGACAACTTTTGATGAGGCATTATAGTTATTGTATTCAACCCTTTCAGCCCCTGGGCACCTGTAATCAAGAATTATTAAATAAATATGAAGAAATTGAATCTGAAAAATAAGTCACGGGTGCCCTATGAGGTCCTATTGGATGGCCACCTAGCTCACCTGATCTGACACCTCTCGATTTCTTTCTATGGGGTCACTTGAAATCCTTTATATTGAAAACCCAATCAGTCTCAACTGACGAACTGTAACAAAGCATCGTGCTAGAATTTAGGACTTTTTCACCAGAGAACCTCCAAAAGATCCGCGAACAGTTTGAACAACGGTTATATTTGTGCTTACAAAACAATTGAAACCATTATGAACATTTCATAAAGTAAGTAGTTAGGTCAGTATGTCTCATTTATCATAATAAGTTAAAATCCGAAAACTCAGGAAGTTATAAGTACTTCAATTTTGAGGAAGAAAAAATTTAAAACAGATATAGCTTATGTAGAATAAGGATTTTAAAAATAGAAAAATAAGTTGGGGTTGATATTTGAAATTTCAGGGGTGGTTGCTCTGAGGGTGAAGTTGAATATAATATAACAACAAAAACCTCAAGTGTTTTCCCCATTGATATGTGTATTGACTTCTTTTACCAAATTTTCATAGTGTCATCAGTTAAAGTTAATTATTCTAGAATTATGAGTATAAATAATGTGTTTCACAATATTAAGCTGATAAAACTGTCACTCTGGTGTCAAAAATTAAATATTTTTATTAAAAATCAATAATCAAGATGTATCTACACAAATCCCTTTGAATACCTATAACTTTAGCTGCATTTATTATCTGCAACCTTTCTCATTCAAATAATTATATTCAGTAAACCACATTTTGTGTTTTTGTCAATGTTTTCTAGCGCTTGTCAAAGTAAAAATTTGATTCGCTCTCTTCTGGTCACGGCATCATTTTCAATAAGCAGATTAAGAAGAGGAGAAGGGTTTACTTCAATCTGGTCGTTAACTATGTTTCCGGAATTAGTTAGTTTTATGGAGATTATTTTCTAACTCTAATATATTATAATTGTGATTAAAGGTATGGTTTTCTTGAATAAAGTGGCACGCATAATTAGAGTCAGTTTTCTGCTCAATATAGATACGTTGGAGTTGGTGTATTCGAGTTTTGAAATTTTTAATTGTACGTCCTATATAGAATTTTTCACAGTCGTTACAGTTGAGTCTATAAACACCAGTACGTTCATCTCTATGAATATTTTATTTGTTGTTTTTGATCAATTTTCCAATGCTATTGTTGTTGGTTTTATATGAAATTTGAGATTTTGTTGATGAAGAAACAATTTCAGGTTTTTGGAAGGTTTGCCCAATTATGTTAAACTGTTGAATACTGTACTTTTCTCGGATATAATTGGGTAAACTTATGAAATTGCCATTTTGTATTTTTTCATAGGATAGTTTTTCTCGTATCAGAAGAAACAAACACAAAACGTAATATATAGACCGAGAGGTACTGAAAGGATTTGTGAAGTCATTTCTTATAGTTTAGCGCTTTTAGGAGAGTTCATATACATAATAAATTGAAAGAAAATGACGTTCTCACCGGGGGTGTCAAACAATTTCTTTCACAAAATTTTTTCAATTTATCGGTATTTTAACAACAAAAAAATCCGACGCTCGCTACATGTCATACTTATCCGGTGGGTGTTTAGGCCCGCCATAGTTATTTGAGAATGTTTTTTCGAAATTTTTTTTTAATTTATTTCTTACATGCTAATTTTTTTTAAACAAATGTTTTTTATTAATCTTGTACGAAAATCACCACGCCATACCATTCCGACGGTCCAAAATACCCGCCATACCCCCTCAAACACGTACTTTTTTAAAATTCGAAAAACTCAGTATGGCAGTTAAATCGTGGTCAGTTTATGATACAGTGAGACAAAATTATATTTTCCATACTTCTAGTGCACTACAGAAGTGTTGCTATACTTGAAAAATGGTATTTTTAACCGTTTTCAAAACACGCTATAGAAGTCGTAAAATTATTTCTTACAGTATGGCATAAATGAAATCAGATTGTCCCAATACGATTATAAGTTAAAAAAAATACGCCGTACTGTGACCTTGGCACGAAAGACCGTGATACGCACGCTGCGATGTAAAAATTACAGTATGACATTTAAATTTTTGGAAAGTTCATGAGAAGTATGATTCAGGAAAATTTATCCCATACTTATGGTGAAGTCCAAAAGTGGTGCCATACTGTAAGAAATTGTTCAAATGTTGCATGAAATTTTACAATTATTTGATTACATTGTACGTATATCACCCAGTCTACAGATATGGCATTATGACAATTATGTTTCTAATCATAAAAACAACTACTAGACCAAATTTCAAGGTGAAATCAATAGTTTTTCGAATTTTTAAAAATTACATGTTTGAGGGGGTATGGCGGGTATTTCGGACCGTCGGAATGGTATGGCGTGGTGATTTTTGCACAATATTAATGAAAAAATAATTGTGTGAAAAAAATGCCTGTGAGAAATAAATTTAAAAAAAATTAAAGAAAACATTTTCAAAAAAGTATGGCGGGCCTAAACACCCACCGGAGAAGTATGGCATATAGCGAGCGTCGGATTTTTTGTTGTTAAAATACCGATAAATTGAAGAAATTTTGTGAAAGAAATTGTCTGACACTTCCGGATTTTCGAGCAATTTCAATTAATTATTCTGCAATTGCGATCCGCACACCACCGGTAAGAACGCCATTTTCCTTCAATTTGTTACGTATATGAACTCTCCTAAAAGCGCCATACTGTAAGGAATGACTTCACAAATCCTTCCAGTATCTCTCGGTCTAACAACATCATAATGAAAAGATCTTCATATATAACAAATACAAATTTCTTTAAACTTCACATAGCAGTAAATGATTATTTGTAGATTCTGCGACCCTGCATCTTAGGCTTGCTTATAAGGAAGCTATCTTGCGGAGCGACCACCATGGGACCAGTGGAAGGCACGCATCCGGAATTACAAATCGGGACATGCGCTGCTTTTAATTAGCCGATAATTATTCCCAGGTCGGTCAATCAGATCTGCCCGATTTGGCAACCGGGGAGATTCCAAGATGCGATTCTTATTGTTGTCATGTGCGCGGAATACGATGGCGATTGAATTATTCAAGAATCTTGAATGACCAGAAAGTGCATGACTCAGGGATGTTTATTCTTTGTATTGTAGAAAAACTTAAAAAATCTCATATGAACGATGGAGTAGAATAAATTACGTACTTACAAGAAATTTTCAGAAAGTGTGAAAGGTAATAGTCGAAAATATTTTACATCCCATTATATTAGAGAGATTGAGATTTTCAGTAATAATATAACAAGAGAGTGAGAATAAATTGAAAATAATTTGACAGATTTTTTCAAAACTTGTTGCCAGGCAATAGTCACGAGAGCCCGGAAGGCTCGAGTGGCTATTTCCAAATGGCAACAAGTTTGAACAAAATCTGTCAAATTATTTTATATAATTTATCGAACTCGCGAGTTATATTTGACTAGATTATTTTTTGATTCAACAATTCTGTATTAGAAAGTGCCACCGAACTTTGTTTGTGCTTTTCAGGATGTTTTTGTAAAATTTTTCTTTTTGCATCTCTTGCATCTCGAGCATTTTTGAATTCTATGTCATTGAAAGGATCAAATGACCTGTTATACTTATTAAAGTAAAGTTCTTGAACTAATTTGGCCGTTTCATTCCACATTGTCTTTATTACTGCTTCTTTATAATAATTTCCGTCCTTTCTTTTCATGTTATAAGCCCAATCTTTCAAAATCAATGCCAGAGTAGCTGTTGTAGTAGATTGATCCAGAATATAATTTCTTTTTTTGGTGAAGGCCTTAAATTGTCTCTATATAGACTGATCACCTATTAGATTGTTTTTCGAAGTAGTTTCTAAAATATTTTTTGTTATTTCTGCATGAGAAAAGGTACTAAACCGATGATTTTTATCCATTTTATATATCGCGTTGACACAATTACGTAATTATTTTGACAACTATCTGACACTTGCTAACCAAATAAAAGCTACAGTGATTATTCCCGAGAATAATCACAAAAGATTTATTCCCACTATAATAATGACATCATTGGTTAAAACTTACTCTTTTGACAAATAAAGAAGCATTTCATTGGTTTTAAAAAACGTCAAAAAATAATCAGGATAATAAGGAAACAATATTAAAAAAATACGTGAGCAGAAGAGCTTCGTTACTGAAGAGATGCGATTCTCACGGATGAAATTATATTTTGAAAAATCACGCTTGAATAGCAAGCCGCATTAAAAAAAGAAAATAATTCATTTTACAAAAAAAAATTTCGGAGTGTTTCGTAGTTTAAGAAAAAAGTTGTAATCAACGAAGTTACGTACCTCAACATCAACATAATTCGCGTACCAAATTTCAACGCTCTGTTATGCAAAAAATTCGCGAAGTGCATCGCGTACTGATGGCAGATCGAGATGCAATTCGAACAGAATAGTCACCGTGAAATGCAGCGCGGTTAAGACAAAGAGTTGAAACCAAATATAGATTTTATGTCAATATAAACTCAATGTACCTACCAAACTTCAACTCCCTAACTCAATCCGTAGAAGCTGTAGAGTCTGGGAGTTTTTCAAAAACTACTAGAAAGAAATGTACGTAAAAATGGAGTGGGGTGAAAAAAATTGACAAAATTTCAACAGTTTTGTTCTGCAACGAAAGCAATCGCAGGTTTCAGCTTATTTAACTTGATGGGAGCCACTGAAGATGCCAATATGTACGGGAATATATATATATATATATATATATATATATATATATATATATATATATATATATATATATATATATAATAATAACTTTATAAATTTTCCTCCATGTCAAATACATTATGGGATCGTCAGAAATGGAAAATTACATTCTATGTCATAAATACAAAAATACTTATATATCACAGCTCTACTCCAAAAACAAAATACACGCAGAACACAAAACCTACTTTTACATCAAAACATATAGAGATATATCACATAAGATATACAAGCCTGGTATTTCCGCGTCTTCAAAAAATTGACTCAAGGAGTAGTAGCATTTGTTAACGAAAATAGACTTCAATTTTTTTATAATCTTATGGTTTACATTTGCATTCGAAAATTCGTGGGTTATTCTCTTCTGTTTGTTATAACACCTTATTTCCACGTATTTTGGGCTTTGTTGGGCTATCGTTAGTCTGGAAAAAGTTAAGTGATAATTATACCTAAAACGCGTATTATGACAGTGGATCTACCGCCTTTCAGATAAACGATTTTTGCTTTTCAAAATATCAATTATCAAAGAGTATAAGTATAACCAAGGAGAAGACATTATATTTAGTTGGCGAAAGTATTCCCTTCATCATGTCGGTAATAATAATAATAATAATATATATATATATATATATATATATATATATATATATATATATATATATATATATACGTGTCATATATATATATATATATATATACACGTGTCAACGGCTGCTTCGACATATGCGGGCTAGACCGATAATTTTGCTTTTGTTTTATATACTATTTCCCCGCGATAAATCTCCTCTTTGTAGTTTATTTCCACGGTCCAGGATCTCGCGGATGGCATTAATCGCCTCCGTGGTCAGAGTTTGACCAAATCTCCCAAACCGGAGAGTTCGAACAATGTACCACAAATGTGTGATTGTCTTCCGAAGCAAAGGATTCTGCTTGTTGTTGCTGCTTCATTTCCAGGTTTTACATCGCATACTTGGCTACGCCGTTCTGATGAGGACCAATGAGTCCGAAACACGTGTCAACGGCTGCTTCGACATATGCGGGCTAGACCGATAATTTTGCTTTTGTTTTATATACTATTTCCCCGCGATAAATCTCCTCTTTGTAGTTTATTTCCACGGTCCAGGATCTCGCGGATGGCATTAATCGCCTCCGTGGTCAGAGTTTGACCAAATCTCCCAAACCGGAGAGTTCGAACAATGTACCACAAATGTGTGATTGTCTTCCGAAGCAAAGGATTCTGCTTGTTGTTGCTGCTTCATTTCCAGGTTTTACATCGCATACTTGGCTACGCCGTTCTGATGAGGACCAATGAGTCCGAAACACGTGTCAACGGCTGCTTCGACATATGCGGGCTAGACCGATAATTTTGCTTTTGTTTTATATATATATATATATATATATATATATATATATATATATATATATATATATATATATATATATATATATATATATATATATATATATATATATATATATATATATATATATATATATTTTTATATTTATATATATTATATATATATATATATATATATATATATATATATATATATATATATATATATATATATATATATATATATATATATATATATATTTATATATATATATATATATATATATGTATATATATATATATATATATATATATATATATATACATATATATTCAATATAAAAATATGAAATATAGCATAGGTATTCTATGAGAAAAATATCAAGTTTGTGTTATCTCAAGAATTAAATATAATTTGACATTTTGGTATTCAGGGGTGGATTAATATTTAAACAACTGAAAAAAATTTTCGAAAATGCAAACTTTTGAAAATCTTCCTGTTGCTCGAAAACGACTTGACGTATCAAAAACTGGTTGTCATATTTAAACTTGTCTCGAAAATCGGGCCCAGAGCATGTCTATTCGTTTTTTGCCAAAAAGCCCAAATCCCTTCGAAATTGGTCCACCCTAGAAATGTGTAGCATTAACTAAATAACGCAAACTTAATGTTTTAGTAACAATAGTATGTATATATAATCATAGTACCTATTCATTTATTATTAAGTTATACGAATTTTCACTAGTGAAACATTACAACTAGGTATTGCAGATTTGTAATTTTTTTAACATTATAATTCTAAAAGGTCGCCAAAATACTCGTTGAGCCTAAAAGGTTGAGAACTCCTGGCCTACAATTCGTAGATTGAATCCCTGGCAGTCTAACAGATGAGTAGTTTGATTTGCGCCAATACGCCACTGTGGCCAGACACATCAAAAAAGCTTCTGCCGCGGTACAGTGAAGTGTTCGACCAAATACGATCCGAAAAGACGAATCACGGTTTTAACGAACTTGTCGCTTACGGAATTTGAAATGAACACTGAAAAAGGGTCGAGGCATGTGTCCGGCAATCAAACAAGCGCATCGATGCTTTACCGGTGCCGCGTAAAAAGAAGTAGACGGATAAGCAGTTTAAAAACATTCTTCGATTTGTGTTTACTCTGGCAATTTTCACATCATCAGGTGTTTATTGATAAAGCCGATTATTATTAGCAAAATCAAAATAATTTGAACCTATTTCGAACATTATGTGGGTAAAGGTATCTGTGGTTTCCCTTACCATCTGATAATAACAGATTTGAATGTTAATATTGGACTGAATAGCACGTAATGAATAACAAAGAACGGCCACAGCCAAAATATTTTGATGAAACATAGTAGTCTTTTCTAACTATTCAAATTTTTTCTAATCAATAAATGCCAAAGAAATTTCATTATTTCAAAAGTTTTGAAAAAGCCACGAGTTTCATGGCGAAACGTAAACTTTTTAATAAAATCGAGTTTTTTTGAGATTTACCAATCCCGTTATTGCTAATAATTATCAAAAAGTTATATATATATATATATATATATATATATATAAATATATATATATATATATATATATATATATATATATATATATATATATATATATATATATATATATATATATATATATATATATATTATATATATATATATATATATATATATATATATATATATATATATATATATATATATATATATATATATATATATTTATATATTTTTATATATATATATATATATATATTTTAATATTTTTATATATATATTTATATATTTTTATATATATATATTTATTATATATATGACCTCATAGACCACGATTTTCGATAAATTTTTCATGTCTGATATATATATATATATATATATATATATATATATATAAATATATATATATATATATATATATATATATATATATATATATATATATATATATATATATATATATATATATATATATATATATATATATATATATATATATAAATATATATATATATATATATCCATATATATCAGACATGAAAAATTTATCGAAAATCGTGGTCTATGAGGTCTAAAACGGATGGGATAAAATACGACTAATAATTAACACTTCTCAAGGTAGAACTCACTTGGCGTGAAAGAACAACTATCTGTAATGATAGTTGCGAATTAAAACCTCACGATTCTGTATGTGATACAGCTAACAATTTGATAAGTATAAAAACTGTAAAAATGTTTTCACTTTATTATTTAAGGACTTCAATCCCTGTATCACTTCAATATGTAGCTACATTCATTATTTCTTTTATGGAATTAAATTTAGCTACTCACATTTATTTACAACCGATATATAAATCACTACTCAATATTCAAGTCAATAATACAGTAATCTTCGAAAGGTTGTCTTTGTAATGATTTTCCATGTCACAGATAATTATTGCCAATAATAACCCACCAGTGTCTGCACTCGTCATCAATTGTCGATTTCAATTGTGAAACCACCGAAGCCAATACAACGTCATCCCTTCTTGATTTATTGTGGCAATTAGGGATGCTTGTATATCTGTCAACGAAACACCACAGCGAGTGGTTTCAATGTGACAAAACTTCCGGTTTGAGGAGTTACCAAAGTGGGGGAGGTTTTTAGTTAGAAACTGAATTTCAGATTTCCAAGAATGTGTTACAAAGGCGTGAAAGCGAAACCAAGCGTGAGAACGGTTCCTGTTCATCTTTAAATTTGCAATATGCAATGAAAGATGGATTAGATATTTTAACAAAAAAAGCACAGTTTTGTTTTTGATTTGCCAACGTAGCACCAAGTCAATCGTTTGAAAAATTAACATCAGATTCAACACAGATATTATGTCCATAAAAATATTGAATAACACAAATAATTTCAAAATATGTGAACTTTTTCCGATGTTGCTATATCATAATGAAACATAATGACTCTTTCTACTAGGTATTATGCGTTGAAAGTATAGAATTTATGTTGAAAGTATAGAATATATTTTGGCAGTTAATAGAAAGTAAATATATTCATAGAGCTTTTGAAATATGTTATTGTAGTTTAATAAAGCTCTAATCACTTTTATCAGGAATAATACATAAAGTAAAATGTATGAATATTTTCTTTGAAATGTGTAGTTGAAAATGACTATCTGTATATTACACATATGGAAAGTATGAAATACCTATGTTTTTCATTGTACTACCTAGTTTGGATTGATTGGACCGATACATGATATAAATTAATTAACATATTAAAAGAATGGTTTATATAAACAGTTTACATATTTATTAAATAAAATAGACATGACGCACGTTTCAGTGAAAATTTACCTTCTTCATCAGATTTTAAATGCAAATTAAATATGTTTCTCCGTTATATCGAAGACACAAAATAAATAGATAACAAATAGTGTATAAAAGGTAGATAGATGGTTAAAAATAATTAGTAAAATAGGAAAAACCCATTCTAACTGCTGGTCTGGTAGTTCGGTAATTTTGAAAAGATTCAGAAAGCGGCTTGTAGTATGACCAATTGGGCTATTCAATAGGAGACCTGAATGTTTGTATTTATTTATCTATAATGATTCTAGCAACTTGAGTTCAATTCCCTTACTTTCAGCATTTTATATTTTGAAGTTAAAAATGAATGTGTGGTTTTCTTGGATTAAATAGTTTGCATAATGTGAATCCGACTTTTGATTAACAAAGCTACGTTTGTGTTCTGATATTCTGATCTGAAAGCTTCTGGAAGTTTTAACAATGTAAAACTTATCACAATAACGAAAATAAGTTTTATAAACCCCTGATTTATTGTTTCTGAACTTCCGTCTATTTACCTTCTCTTCACAATTCTTTAAATATTTATTTCTTGTATTCCATATAACGGAGAAATATCTTTAGTTTGCATTTAGCATTTGAAGATGGTGAAGTTTTTTAATAAATGTGTAAATCGTTTTTATAATCCATTATTTTAATACACTAACTATTCAACATTTATTTCAGGTTACCTACAAATCATAATTAAGTCCCAAACAAATTAGTATTTTTCATTTTAGAAAGCAATATGCATTAAGATATTTCAAGACTTCCAGACAAAAGCTCAGTGTATGAGTAAATGACACACAATGATTTCAGATGTAAGCAAATTACCAGGACGTTATACAGAAAGTGCCTTAAAACTCTTTTCTAGAATACACAAGTAGAAAACTTTTCAAACATTTTATAATTTTTTTGCTGATTGATAATGAAAGTTTGTTTTTAATTTTATTTAAATTTTTTTATGGGAGGATTACTTTCATAGTATCTCCACTTCTTACTTCGAAACAAAAAACCAATACGAATAGGTATAAAAATTCCCTGAAGGTATCTAGCGAGATATTATGTCGAATTTCGAAATTCAGTAAATTCGACCCTAGGGTCTTGAACCATGCCACATAATCACAATATGAAATAAGATCTTGAATTAATATCTCACTGTCGAAAGCTTCACTTTATAAGAGATACTACAATACGATATTCAATTAAGGAAGATGAGTGAAAGTTAATTTATTATATTCATTAGATCAGCAGTCAATACGAAGGAATAATATATTCTAACAGGAATTTATAGCAGCATAAAGGAGGTAGAAACGTATTTTGTGAAAAATAACTGTCAATTGATTCTAGAAGTTTAATTCATCTGTAGGATATTCTGAGATTCAATGCTTTTCGAAACCTTTTGGATTCACTATTTTCATTCATGAAATACTTGGTAATTTCATGTAACTATGTAATAATGGTCAGACAGTGTGGCAATCATCCCAGAATATTTTGCAGTGATAAGTTTCACTGTATCTCTTTTTCAATAAATTTTCTTAAAAATCGAGGACATTGTATACAAAGCCTTGCTTATACTACCTTTGTAGGAAATACAATAAAATGTAAACTGATGCTTTACCTAACCATCTTGAACAGGAGCAAAACTTCGAAGTATATAGCTAGTAATGGACTTTGATTGAGAATCAGGATCATAATCCATTGATTTTGAAGTTGTATCGATATTTATACTTTTGGCGTACGTGACTATTGAACTAACAAGAATGATGACGAGTTTTCCGCAAACGTTGAGTTCATTTCGCGAATTATTTCATTCGATTTAATAGGATAATTTGTTTTTAAATTAGTTCTTCACTGATTAGCTATGAACTCGACAATATAATCGCCAACGCATAGTATATACTCATTAATTCATGTACAAGCAACGCGAAAGCGTCATGAGCCGTCGCGGGAAGCCTAGAAGATGTGAAACATCGAAATAATTTTATATATGTTATATGCATAAATGAATAGATTACGACAGGAATCAGATATGGCATAATGAAAAGATGAAGCACTACAAATTTGTTCCATAAAATAATGACTACGTATAGCAGGTTTATATTCCATTATATAGCGTGGCCATACGTTACACCCTTGTTATATACATTCTTGAGTCTTTGTTCTATGTTGTATTGGCGGCGGAGTGGTCTGTGTACTGAACACTGGTATCGTATTACTTGGTTCGAATCCCAGAGGTGACTCCAGGCTTTTTCAATATTAATTATTTCAACTTGGATTAGTAGGAGTTATCACTTCTGTCAAGCGCCCCCAGACGCACATGTTTCTTTTTTGCAAATTGTGTTGCTTCTATATTATCCGAACGAACTTCGTTCCTGCCTGGTGTCCCATGACACCGTTTCTTTTTTGGTTATTAATCAATTCCCTCTCTCTATAAAATTTCAATATTTATAAGTATCTGAATTCTAATTGGTGATTTAGTATTAATTCCTTCTGTTATAGTCACTATTTCTCCTAAACAAACACGATAATTAACATTTAGATAGATTGGGGAGATCAATACTCGAAAATTAATAAAAATCAAGATATACACAAAAATGTATACGATCTTTCCGAATTTAATTAATTGTACGGCATGTTTCGGTACGCTAGACCATCATCAAATTCAACGATTATTCGCTGATTATCTTTGTATTTGACGATGATATAGTGTACCGAGACGAGTCGTAGGATATATAATTTAATTAATAAAATTCATTCTACTATTTGTTTTTGTTACTACGATAATGAACACCAACAAAGTTCTTATAACACCGGACAGTGAATAAAGCAAGATAAATATTTAACTATCAGACTCTAAACTGTTTCCCGACAATATAGAAAGTTTAGTGCAGTTGTGGTGATGGGGAACTAAAGATAAGCGCGCAGCAGAATAGACAACTCGACTGTCTAGAATCTAGGGGTCATCCAAGAAATTTGCGGTCCTAGTACCCATCTTGTGGCTTTCTGAGTTTGGACTTAGGGGCCTTAGGAGATAACGCTGCGGTCACATGCCACAAGGAAAACTAACTGTGTATAGAGTCTGCTCGACCACTAGACCTAACACGAAGCAAAAGAGAAAATGTTCTCTTGTTCAAGCGAATATGTTTTGAAGTATGAATTTTTTCTTCAAAGATAATTAGACACAAATCGTCAATTTTCTTACGATTTATTTAAAAGCTCTGTTGCTTCACGTACATTCAGCTTTATAATCATAAGAACTATTCAATAGAATAAATATGTGGTTGTATAATTTTTTTCAAATGCATTAATATATATATATATATATATATATATATATATATATATATATATATATATATATATATATATATATATATATATATATATATATATATATATATATATATATATATATATATATATATATATATACATATATATATATATATATATATATATATATCTGAGATTGAATTCTCGCACATCACTTGGTGAAACATCATGAAGAACAAAGTTCAAACTTTAAAATAAAAACACTTGGCTTAAGTTAGTTTCACTATATAAAATTATTTAGATACTGTATTTAGCAGTGAAGGATAGTCGATATGTTTCGCGTTATGAACTCATTATCAAGACTGACTACAGGCGAGTATTACATCTTATTTTATAGAACAGACATAAGCAAAACAAAAACAGTGGTGTTTACAAAATATTTTGCGACGAATGTCCTGCTTTCTATATTGAACAAACAGGAGGAATATAAACATCCGTGTTGAAGAAAAAAAGTCAATTTTATGAAATAAAAATACCACAGGCTTCTCCGAACATTGTATAAAATTTAATCAATTCGTTGATTTCAACAAAACCCAATTGTTGCATTCAGGTAACAAAGGAAAGCGCCTTGACCTTCTTGAAATTCTCGAAATAAATTCCGCTCATAATAGTAAATTACCTCTTGTAAACGAACAAATTGATTTTCAGTATCACCTTTGCTTTTGTCTGTTTTATAAAATAAGATGTAATACTCTGCTGTAGTCAGTCTTGATAATGAGTTCATAACTCGAAACATGTCGACTATCCTTTACTGCTAAATACAGTATCTAAATATTTTTATAAAGTGAAACTCAAGCCAAGTGTGTTTCATTTCAAAGCTTAAACTTTTATATATATATATATATATATATATATATATATATATACATATATATATATATATATATATATATATATATATATATATATATTATATATATATATAGTTCATATATATATAAATATATATATATATATATATATATATATATATATATATATATATATATATATATATATATATATATATATATATATATATATATATATATATATATATATATATATATACATATATATATATTTATCTATATATATATATATATATATATATATATATATATGTATATATATATATATATACATATATATATATATATATATATATATATATATATATATATATAGATATATATATATATATATATATAGTATATATATATATATATATATATATATATATATATTATATATAAATATAAATATATATATATATATATATATATAATTATATATATATATATATATATATATATATATATATATATATATATATATATATATATATGTATATATCACTTATTTGCTAATCTAGATTTGAATAATTGATTAACTATCTAAATCTAACTCACCATTGGAGTATAAAAGTTGTAGCCTATATTGGATCCCATTGTTAGTCTTCTGGCCATCAGCCTCCTGCAACAAAGAAGATAAACTCATAAAACTGAAATTGAACACATTTTCTTGAAAACAAATGTTTAATCGTAAGTGCCTTGTCATGATATGTATAAATAGGGCTAAGACTGCCCCGGTTTTCTAAATAGAAAAAAAAACAATGCTAGTTAAAAGAGCAAACTTCTGAGCTAACTAGAGAAGGAAGGTTAAGAGAAGTGAAAGTTTCATGTGCCATTTACTCCCAACGTCTAAAGTGAAACAATTCTCCGACATAATTTCATTACTCTATCTGGCCTTGACTAACAACAATGAAAACACGACCGCCAAAACACCGTGTTATATTTATTTATTCCACTTTCGCTCAACCTGAATTCGCCGGCATGAGGATGGGTTATTGTTGTACATTTCACAGTGAGCCCTTTGGCGTTGCCACGACAACGGCGCCGCCACCTCGTTCCGCCGCCGCTTGTCAAAGACCCCATCATGCTGTGGCACGATGGAGACTAGTAGACCGTTGTTTGCCTGTCGCTTTTTGTATAAAAGAATTGCAATTTCGCAGATTTTGCATGATAAAACTTTCATATAGTTAATAGCCTTTTCATAACATAAAATATTATAAGACTGAATTATTATCTTCTAAGGTTATGTGTGGAAGATTAATAAATAATATTCCTAACCTCAATTTATTACACAGTATGGAATCTTTGAAGTTATGCATAATAGTATCTTCTATAAATTAACTAAACAAGAATATGGTTTAATTATAATTGCTATCCAACGATGTTGAAAATAAATTCGGTATTTTAACTTATATAGGCAACCCTAGTGAAAAATAACATCTATTCTTTCACATTAAAAACAAACAATTTCTTAGGCCAATTTATGAAAAACAATAATAAAAAACGGATAAACTCTCACAATCAGCTGGCTATAAATTATCATGTGGCGATTGCCACAAAAAATAGAGGATTGAAATTAAACTTTTGGGAAGCCCTACAAATTAACGGGTATAAGAATTCTGTTACTGAACGAACAAATTGACGTTAATAATTCTCCACTCCTAAATATGTTTAATACCGGATGTAGTTTGAGCAAGTTTTCTAGAAGGATTACCTACCCTCCACCCTAAGATACCAAGATTTCAGTATTTAATTATATCCGAAGAAGTCACCTTGTGGTAAAACGACGCGTCATAGAGTCAAATATAATAACCATTAAAATCAAACATGTGTTTTTCTAATAATATTACAATTGCTAGGAAATCCAATGTTTACCCATAATCGACACAATATAGCTATTCTCAGGGCCCCCGTGAGGGCTACTGGCGCCTGTGTGCAAAAAAGGATTTTGGCGCCCCTTAAGGCATTTTGGATCATGTTTTATAATTTTTCTTTTTGAAGATAGGTAGGTAGATAGGTGCTTAAAATAAAACTGAACTTTAGGAGTCATATTCATTTGTAGACTAAAATATCAAAATGAAACAAACAAAATAACTTAAAATAAATTCTTGTTCACACCCATTTTAAAGCTTTTACTTAACTAATGGGGTACAGACACGTTGTTTATAACTATATATATACAATTATATATATATATATATATATATATATATATATATATATATATATATATATATATATATATATATATATATATATATATATATATATGTATATATATATTGTAATAACTAAAAATCACATTGTTTTTAGGAACAAATAATAGGAATATTGCCTAATGTCTACATATATATATATATATATATATATATATATATATATATATATATATATATATATATATATATATATATATATATATATATATATATATATATATAGTGGCGTAGATAGCTTTTTGCGATGGGGGGGATATGACTTGCAAAATTTCATAAGTTTTTCTTCTAAAACTCTATTTTTGTTGATAGAAATAATCTTTCATATAGATAGTACAAAATAAGCAGAAAAGTTGAATTAACTTGCAAAAAATTCAAATTATTAGAATTGGAAAAAATTAATAAAATATCGGTGAAAAATTGAATTATATTTAATTGGATATATACACCATTGAAAATATTCTTGGGAAAATTAGAGCAGAAAATCTAGTTTCCGGCGTTTTTTGAAAATCCATTTATGACTTCGTCAGCTGTGATTCCAATGTCACGATTAATTGCCAGAGTAGCCAAACCTTTCAATAACAAAAAATTCGACAAACATGAGTTTTTAATTTGCAATGAATTTCATATATTCGGAAGGGTCATTACAAGTCCATTTCTTTTATAGTGCTCCTTTGAATCGTCTTTATTCGCTTCAAACGTCGATACCGGCATCGTAGCTTATATTCTGAGCAACATAGTTAATTAACCCATTAAGGACTGAATTTATGAATTTGTGGTATTATGAATACAATACCTTTATCATTACTTCAAATAACACTATAAACATCAGTAGATCAATAAATTTGTTTGAGAGTCTTCCATTTTGAAAATGGCGGCCGTTCCATATATGGAACACTAGTCCTATAAGGGGTGGAAAGTATAAACAAAACAGAACGTTATTTATTTCGATTTGAATGTTTCTATTATTTTAAAATTTGACAACAAATAAATTTATTTAGTATGAAAATGAATAAAACAGTCAATAAATAAACCAATGTCGCATTTTCGGCACTGTGTACGAACAGAGCTACCTTTATATTCTCTCCTGCACATCGTCGGCGTTTATTATCGGGTACATATTGAATTAGATGGTTTTTTCCATCTAGGCGAATATCTGAAGATATCTTTTCAGATGAGTCTGTACAATATCTCTTCTAAAATTTAGTCAGGTGAAAATTGGCCACCACCATATTTTTCCCCTTATAGCAATCCTGTAGACATTTATATTTGCGTCCATCTGATCTGTGACTCCCATGAACTCGTTGGACTGCTGTGTGCAGTGAGGCTTGAGTACTCTTTAATAATTTTGATGTTGAAGCAATAACTGATAACGGAACATCATCTGGAATATCCTCATCGCCAGCTACCATACAAAAATCCCCTAATCTTGTACCATTTTCCATAACTAGTTCGGCATTCGCCGCAAGTTGTTTTCCTGATAAATTATCCAACAACCCACCTGAATCTTCTTCTGCAGAGTCTTCGTCTGATAACTCTCTATTTTCTGGTGGTTCAATATAAACTGCTTGCACCCTATCATTGGGTTACAAATCTTCCCAAAATAATCAATTTTTAACAAATCTGAAATTTGCTGAACAGTTAATCTGAAAACATATGCAGAATTGCAATAGTATCCTAAAAGACTAGTGTTCCATTTATGGAACACGATGAAAAAAACATCAAATTTAACCAGAAAAAATATTGTTACAATTTCTAAATACAAACTATATATTGAATAGAGTACAAATCTTACAAAACTTCAGTTATTTACAGTAGTACATTTGCAAAAAATCAGAAAAGATGTATACTCACATTCTACTGTTCGACATTTCACACAGTCACAGGCTCAACGAAAACAATAATTATCTATAACGCACTGTAGTTTCCATCAAGTATCTAAGTATGACTCAGCGGTATCAACACGTATTACATAAGCTAAAAACGTTGCCGTAGACTAAGTTCCGCCATTTCAAATATTTTTTGGCGCATTTTAAGCATGTAGTGTTTAGTGTTCCTTATATGGAACGCTAGTACCTAATGGGTTAACAATTTCTTGGTACTTGAACATGAAAATTGTGGGCGTGATAACTGTTCACCATAGATCTGAGAATTTTTTTCATTCTTCGAGCTACTATTAAAAGGCTTCAGAGTAAATCCCCGTTGAAAAAATAAAAAAATTTCAATTTTTCAGTTGTTTATTAACAATTTACATAGTTTTGCAACATCACAATGAGTTTTTTAAATAATTTTAATGATCCGTTTTTTATTATTGGAAGCTAGAAGGAAATGGTTTTTTTCCAATATTCATCTCCTATTTTTTTTAAAAATTATTATAAACGAGTGCGTTGTTTATAAGAGAATCGAGAAAAAAAAGTTATGAATAATTAAAGTATTCAATTTTGCAACTAAGTAAGTTGTAAGTAAAAAACTAAAAACTTTAATTTTTTTAACGGGGATCTATTCCTCAGTCTAGCTCCAAGAAAGGAAAAAAATATCAGATCTATAGTTTAACAGTTATCGCACTTGCAATGTTCTTGTTCAAGCAGCAAAAAACTATTATATAACTAATTCACCTATCCAGTAAAGCCTGAAAGTTTTCATTCCTTAATTTAATATTGATTGTTAAAATGTTAATGGGTGTTACTTTCGCAAGCCTTATTACCCGTTTTCGGAGGTACTTATATTTACCCCTCTGAGAAAATTATAAATATTAATCCTACAGTTCCGGGAGACTTTCCTTTAGATAATATCCTCCTCTTTTTGTATCTTTATTTAGATATCAAAAATATCAATTGGTTTTTGAGATAATTTCTGCATTCAGTAAATTGATTATAACTTTTAAATTTTCGCGAACGGAACTTGACTTTTTTCAAAAAATATCTGCATGCTCTTCCGAATCGAATGACACCTTATTCATATTCTCCCGAGACTCATGAAAAAAGTTCAACGAAAAAAGCTCTTGTTGATTAGACTATATTATTGTGATTAGTAAATCTTTCTCCAAGATCCATGATGTATAAGTCTAGAATTGGATTGAACGCCATCACAAGAAAACTTTCACTAACTCGACAATTTTGATTAACTTCAAAATATTATTGAGTAATTAAATTGACAATTAAAGCCAAGAGTTAGTCATATTTTGATACCTACTCTACCTCAAAAAATAGTCGAAATATTAAATATGGTTTTAAAATCTTCTATGAGCAGGAGTCACGCTCCTCGAATGTAAACAGGAATTTAATCGGTCACTAGGACCAAAAAACGTATGTGAAATGGAAAATTTTATTCACGAAGTAAGAAGTCAACCAAAACCTCCTCCCACTTCTTCTCTTTCTAAATTTTATACTACCTATACTATTAAACGAAACTGCTCGTGCTTTAGATATATATAATACTATACTATGAAACAATTTAGAAAGAGAATAAGTGGGAGGAGATTTTGGTTGACTTCTTCCTTTCGAAATAAAAATTTTCTATTAGAGCCACGTTTATTACGTAGGATGTATATACATAAGGAACACGTTTTTTGCTCATAGTGACCGCTTAAACTACTAATTAAACATTAAATAAAATATGCTCAAAACTACTAGTTACTTTACCCAAAATATTCAATTTCTTGATTTATTATCATGTTAAAATTATGAGTAGATATTTACTTCACATGTGCTCAATCTGTCCATTATTATAGCGAGCGACCATTTCGTGGCTCCTGATTGGTCGGCCTGTTCGAAGCGCGGAAATTATAGAATACTCAATTGCACAGACGTCACGAAAACATATCTAGATGATTTTTATATAATTGCACATACATAATATCAAAAGAGGTGCTAGTGCTTAGTATGTATACTTAGATACGTAAATATGAAGACTTTTATTCAATTATATTATAATTTTCTAGGCTCATGGGGGGGATTGATCCCCTTGACCCCCCCTATCTACGCCACTGTATATATATATATATATATATATATATATATATATATATATATATATATATATATATATAAGTACTAGGTACTTTCTACTAATACGTAGATATTTAAAAAAATGCAATATGCAGATACTTCTGATGAAAAATACCTAGTTAACTTCGTTCTAAATGAAAAAGAATAGCTGATAGCTAGGTACAATAAAAAAATAAAAAATAGCTATTGTAGTAGCGATATTTTCCGAGACTTTGCTGTTGCATGTTCTCCTATTTAATTTCTAAACTTTTATTTTAAAATAATTTTGGTTTTTGTTTGCAAATTTTTGCAACTTTTAAATTTTCGGCCCTGGGTTTTGGCGCCCCTAAAGAATGGCGCCCGTGTGCATTACACACGTTGCACATATGGTAGCGGGGGCCCTGGCTATTCTATAGTAATTAAGATGTCTAACTAAAATGTTGTTACAATATTGCTCATTTATAAGTGTGCATCTGGATCGAAATAAACAGTTAAATCGTTAATTTTAGTTATAGAGCGTGGCCACGAAAGAGGAGAGGAAAAATTTTTTATTTCCAGTTTTAGCGAGAAATGTTATTCACGATAAAAAACTTTTCTTGTTCGAAAACCCCATAAAATGAAATAAAATTCAAGTTTTTCAAAACCTGTTTCATTCTTTATTCAATTTCATTTGAAATTCTATGAATATTTGCACTAAGTTGGCAAATAAAATAATAATCTTGTGAGTATCTAATTGGTCTATTGGACTCTTTCCAGAGCCACAGCGGCTATGTGGGCCTGCAAAAGACTCTTTGGAAAGACCTGGGGCATGAAACCGAAAATGGTACTGTGGTTATACACTGCGGTAGTACGCCCGATTGTCACCTATGCGTCTTTAGCATGGTGGACAAAAACCGAAGAGGTCACCACACGCAACCGGCTGCAAAAACTGCAAAGGCTGGCCTGCATTGGTGTTACGGGAGCTATGCGTACAGCTCCCACAGCAGCGCTTGAGGTTATACTCGATCTGCCTTCCTTACATATACATGTGAGGAAATGCAGCCTGCTGGAAGCAATGAGAATATCCCTCAACGGGAAGCTCCTACCTGGAAACTGGGTTGGACATATGAGGATACTGAGTCAACTGGATTCAAAACTCCTGGCAAAACCATCGGATGTTATGCCAACTATCTTCGATTTCGAAACGCCCTTTGAAACGGTCATAGCTGACCGTCCTAGTGCAATAAGTTTCGTTAATCGTTTGGACAAAAAGTCTTCCATATGGTTTACCGATGGATCAAAAACAGAGAGAGGCACTGGCATTGGGGTATATGGACCTAAACTGAGGATCTCTAAATCCCTGGGAAGTGAACCCTCTATTCTACAGACCGAAATAATGGCTGTTTACGTATGGGCTCAGGAGTGCCTCATAATGAACCTCAAAGGGGCGCATATCTACATCACCACGGACAGCCAGGCCACGCTGAGGTCTCTGGAATCACAAAGCCAGGGATCTCTACTGACATGGGAGTGCCGTAATACCATAAAGCAACTGGCCAGAGGCAATAAAGTGACTCTACTGTGGGCGCCAGGGCACTGTGATGTTGAAGGAAATGAAAAAGCCGATGAACTTGCAAAAAGTGCATCAAGGTTAACACCTGCTGGACCTGAGCCTTTTTGTGATCTTGGAAAAGACCAATATAAGGCAGCGGTTCAACAATGGGAGTTGGATAATAGGGTAACCCTCTGGAGAAGCACTCCTGGACTCACGCAGTCAAAGAAGTTCGTAAAGATTTCACAGACCTACGCCAGAAAGCTCCTGAGGCTGTCACGAGCTGAGCTTCGGGCGATGGTTGGACTGCTGACAGGGCACTGTCGGTACAAGTACCACTTGTACCGTATGGGAAAGTCGGCAGATGATATTTGTAGGCTCTGTGGATCAGAAGCAGAAACAGCTGAACACATGGTATGCAAGTGTCCAGAGTTGGCGGGACTAAGAACCACTCATATGGGGAAACCTGTTCTGGATACCCATGAGGTAATGGCCAAGGCCCCCAAGGATGTTGTCGGATTTATCAACACCATTGACGACCTCCTTGAGTTTCAATGAATGGGTAGGGTAGAGAACAAAAGATCTACATGGTCGCAGTTCCCGGAAGGCTAACCGAGCCACAACGACCCCGGTCCAAATAATAATAATAATAATTGGTCTATTATTTTTTAAAATCCATTCAACTCGAACATTCGGGTATATTTCATTGAATAAATTAACTACGTACTTGTACGAAACAGCTCCAAAACCAGGGTTGCCATCTTAGCGGTTTTGTCGCTAAATCTAGAGTTTTTAGGTTGGTTCAATGCGACATTTCAACTCGATTTGCGACGTGTCTGAATTTTAGCGTTTTCAACATAGTCATAGCGATTTTTATGGAGATATTTTGCTCACATGAATTTGTGACAAAACTGTAAATAATGACAAAACTCCTTTGAAAATTCCTAAGGTAGCTGGAACACGGTGGATGTCAATTGAAGGTGCAATAAAACAAATTTTGGATCAGTGGGACTCCCTGACAGCACACTTCAGTATAGTAAGAATGAGTGAGCACTGCTACACAGCTGAAATGCTGCACAGTATGTATAAAGATAATCAAAACAGAATATACTTAAACTTTCTTTATCCTATCATATCATTGCTTCAGAAAACAAATAAAAATTTTGAGTCTGCAAATAGTGATCGCACCAAATTACTGATAGATTAGAAATATGAGCTGACATGGTTAATGTGTGGTGCGACCAAAGAAATACTTCAAATAAGTCTGAAAAATATATTTTGTTATTTATCAATGTACCTACCTATAGTTCCTAATTTATTTATTTATTCGTATGGCCCACATTCAATAATACATTTCCAGTAAGAGTAAAAATAAAAAGGTAAAACACAGAAATCTACATACAATCAAGAGTTTCTAATGAAATGTTATAGGAGAATTCATATTCATTTTGTATGATGTTTTTTTTTATATCGTTATAGCTATAACTAACGTTTATTCTATTTTTTATTCTGAATTTAAAAAAAATGTCTACGATTTTTTATCTGATGTTATAAAATAAACTGCCTGAAAATAAGGAAAGATGATCAAAAATGTCGCTAAATCACGAAAAAAGTTTCTAAATTTTCAAAAATTTCGCCTTCGGCGCGCTTTTTGCTCGCTTCGCTCGCTAGCGGCTTCTAGCGGTTTTTTTTGTAATTTTTTGCGACATTTTATGCCCAGCACCTGGCAACACTGTCCAAAACCATAGCACTTTACAAAATATATTCTTTATTGAAGAGTTAGCATAGTTGAAAAAGAATGACGCATTGAAAATTATTTACCGAAGTTACCCAGAAATACCGTTAAAGTCACTCACTAGATTATTATTACATTTCCGAACTTATCGCAAAAATTCATAGGGTTTTACATGAAATTTAATATAAAATGAAGCAGATTTTGAAGAATTTAAATTTTATTTCATTTTATGGGGTTTTGAACGAGCAGAACTTCTTAGCAAGAATAGCATTTTTCCCTAAAATGAGAATAAAACAGTTTTTCCTCTTGGACACCTCATCCGTGGACACACTGTATATAGAGAGCTTTTTGTTTTAATTATCGAGCTAGTTAGAGGAGTATTTAAGCTTGCTGCTCAGCAGTCGAGAGAATCCTGGTTCAAACCCGGTATCGAGTGGTCTGCCATGAGTTTTTCTCATAGGTTTCTTGCACTTCGTAGACAATTACTATTGTTAATAATAATACATTTTTTTCATTGATGTGGCCGTAATTTGGTTAAAACCTATAACAATATTATTAGAAAAACACATGTTTGATTTTGTGTTGGCTTCTTTGGATAAAATGAAATTTTTTTTTCTGTCCCAAAAAACCACCGCTTGGTGAAATGCCGCGTCATAGTATCAAATATAATAACCTTTAAAATTAACCATGTGTTTTTCTACTGATAATAATACATTTGTTGTCACCTAAAAGAAATACATTTCTAAAACAATGGTTAAAAATAACAATTTACACATTTATTATAAGAAATAACGCATGATAGAGGCCTCGATAGACCAGCGGTAAGGTGAACCGCCTTATACCGTTTGTAAACCGAGGATTGTGGGTTCGAGTCCCACCTCGCTCTTGGGTGTTGTGTATGTCCCGAATTTAGTGGTTATATATGATTAAACATTGTTGGGTAATGTACATAGTTTACAAGCCCATTGGCAGTTCGGAACCGGCGTTAAACTGTAGGTCCCTCGAGTTAAAAAAAAAAATAACGCATGACGCACGTTTCGGTGGAACTTCACCTTCTTCAGATGCTAATGGCAAAAAAAGAAGGTGAAGTTCCACCGAAACGTGCGTCATGCGTTATTTCTTATAATAAATGTGTAAATTGATATTTTTAACCATTGTTATAATATGTTTATTAATTTACACCAAGTATCGGACCAATCACTCCAAAATTTAAAAGAAATAAAAAATTACGATCATTTTCATGAATTACAAAATGTATACATACACATACGTATACATATGTACCATCAATTCCACAATTATTTTCTGTATAGTAGGTTGAACAATGGGCCTTAAAGATTGAGACATCCAGAGCAAAGCTCTGGATACTAATTACCCTCAAAAGTGAAAGAATCTGTACATTATAAATCTAAAATCACTAGAGACGAACTCCACGATATTAAATTCTAAATTTAACTCTTCCATTTCTACGAACAATTCCCAACAAACTATTCCGTCATTTGAATAATTAAGTAGATAAAGTGTTAGATTTAATATATTTTTCACTGATGACAATTTGAATAAATAAACAGGTAAAAACATCGCACCCATATTTCGCAAGTGCATTCAGATTAATAAAGACAGGAAAGCGTGTCATTGGAACAGGTCCGTATTAAATATTTCATACGTGATACAAGAACTAATACCGAATTTTCAGAATTGATATTTTATATTTTAGATGAACCATGAAGTAAGTGCTCCGATTTCTAACTCAAATGATTACTTACAACATACTGAAATTTATAATTGGTGTTATATGAAAAAGATTGTTAAAGAGGTTCCTAAAATGTAGACAAGAAAGCAATACTGTATGCTGTATTATCACGTTGAATGGATAAGCATATAATTTTTTACGCTGAGGCAATATAAAGGTGAGGTATTCATTAATTTATTCATTTAATTTGGGATTATGTTGCTCTGCGACCTTAAGGTCTATTATACCCCCCATCCGACCTGTTTTCTGTACTACGCCATCTACCTACAGCTCGCCTTCTAGTTCCAGAGAATTAATAAACTCCAATATTTGGGAAGGCTTCAAGGAGGTTATGTCTTTACTCCTATAAGTTTCTTGGCAATATAAAGGTGAGGTATTCATTTATTTATTTACTTAATTTGGGTTTATGTTGCTCTACGACCTTAAGGTCTATTGTACCCCCCCCATCAGACCTGTTTTCTGTACTACGCCACCTACCTACAGCTCTACTTCTAGTTTCAGAGTATTAATGAACTCCAATATTTGGGAAGGCTTCAAGGATGTTATGTCCTTACTCCTATAAGTTTCTTGGCAATATAAAGGTGGGGTATTCATTTATTTATTTACTTAATTTGAGATTATGTTGCTGTACGACCTTAAGGTCTATTGTAACCCCCCCCCCATCAGACCTGTGTTCTGTACTACGCCATCTACCTACAGCTCTACTTCTAGTTTCAGAGTATTAATGAACTCCAATATTTGGGAAGGCTTCAAGGAGGTTATGTCCTTACTCCTATAAGTTTCTTGGCAATATAAAGGTGAGGTATTCATTTATTTATTTACTTAATTTGGGATTATGTTGCTCTACGACCTTAAGGTCTATTGTTCCCCCCCCCCATCAGACCTGTTCTCTGTACTACGCCATCTACCTACAGCTCTACTTCTAGTTTCAGAGTATTAATGAACTCCAATATTTGGGAAGGCTTCAAGGAGGTTATGTCCTTACTCCTATAAGTTTCTTGGCAATATAAAGGTGAGGTATTCATTTATTCATTTACTTAATTTTGGATTATGTTGCTCTGCGACCTTAAGGTCTATTGTACCCCCCCCATCAGACCTGTTTTCTGTACTACGCCACCTACCTATAGCTCTACTTCTAGTTTCAGAGTATTAATGAACTCAAATATTTGGGAAGGCTTCAAGGAGGTTATGTCCTTACTCCTATAAGTTTCTTGGCAATATACAGGTGAGGTATTCATTTATTTATTTACTTAATTTGGGATTATGTTGCTGTACGACCTTAAGGTCTATTGTACCCCCCCATCAGACCTGTTTTCTGTACTACGCCATCTACCTACAGCTCTACTTCTAGTTTCAGAGTATTAATAAACTCCAATATTTGGGAAGGCTTCAAGGAAGTTATGTCTTTACTCCTATAAGTTTCTTGGCAATATAAAGGTGAGGTATTCATTTATTCATTTACTTAATTTTGGATTATGTTGCTCTGCGACCTTAAGGTCTATTGTACCCCCCCCCATCAGACCTGTTTTCTGTGATACGCCTTCTTCCTACAGCTCTACTTCTAGTTTCAGAGTATTAATAAACTCCAATATCTGGGAAGGCTTCAAGGAGGTTATGTCCTCATTCATATAAGTTTCTTTACCAATGCATTCTGTAGTCAGGTGAACAGGAGTTTTCTCCTCCTCCCCACAGAATCTACACTTACAGTTTTTGATAAACCTATTCTCAAATGCTTCCTGAGGCGGCAGTGTCCTGTAATGATGAAGCCAGTGAGGAGGTGTAATTTATTCTTACTGAGATCTAGATATCCATTGGATCTTGAAGTTTTAAAGTTCCGAAGGAACTTTTTGGAGTGTTCCATCCCTGGAAGATTGCTCCATTTCGGTTTCCTTTTTCTCCCGAAACTCAATTTGTGAGGTACTACTAAGAAAATATTACTCTTTTGACTAATCAAAATTAAAACGTATATGACCTTAGCTTTACTATGATGTTTATTCATATATATGTTGTTAAAGTTGATAAAGCCTATAATCGCTGGCATCGCTGACCACATTGCATATTTGATTAACCTCTCCATTAGTACTGAGAAATTTCCATCTTCGTTGAAAACAGCGATGGTTGTACCTATTCTTAAGAAAGGTAATCCGGAAGATATGGTCAATTTCAGGCAAATATCTATTTTGAGTGTTTTTTCTAAAATCTTCGAAAGAGTCGTGTATATTAAACTATATGGATTTGTGTCAAGATTTAATATTCTTTCAGATTGTCAACATGGATTTCGCTTAGGTAAATCCACTCAGTCAGCCGCTAGTAATCTAATCGGGTTTGTTTACACGAATCTTGATGAGAGAAAGTATATAATGGGTATTTTCTTCGACTTATCTCGTGCGTTTGATACCATTAACTTCAACTTTGCAAAGAACAAACTGTATAACTTGGGATTTAGGGGTATCATTTTAGATTGGATCTGCGATTATCTGGCAGACAGACGGATAACAGTCAGCGTTAATGGCGCCTGCTCGGCAGAGCATCACTTGAATGCTGGTGTGCCTCAGGGCTCCGTTCTGGGGCCATTAATTTTTTTGCTTTTTGTGAACGACTTACCTCAGCATATTAATGCTGAATTACAGACTTTATTTGCTGATGACACTTCAGTAGCTGTCACAGCATTCACCCATGATGAACTTATCACCAAGACAAAAATGATCATAAACAGCTTCAATAACTGGTGTGATAGAAACCTCCTGATTTGTAATACTTCCAAAACGAAGTGTGTGTATTTTTCCTTACAGGATAAATTAACCAATGTCGAGTTCAGTCATAATGGAACGAACTTCACCTCTACAAAACGTGTGAAGGTATTTTTGTTGACCAGAATCTACGGTGGTCTGATCATGTGAATTATCTGAGTAAGATACTCAATAAATCGAGGTATGCCTTGTCCCGCATAAGGGCTTCTATGCCATTTGAATCCTTGGTAACTGTTTATTATAGCACTGTCTGTTGCCACTTGTCATACAATATTATTCTCTGGGGAAACTCAACTATTAGTTTCAGGATTTTTTCATCTCAAAAAAAAATTATCCGTACTATGTTGAATCTGCCTCCAAGAGAATCCTGCAGAGAAAATCTCATTAGACATAAAATTTTGACTTTTCCATGTATATATATTTTAAACTGTTCTCTGTTCATAAAAGAGAATATCAATTCATTTGAAACGCATAGTACGGTTCATAATTATCCGACGCGAAATAGCTCTTTACTGAGTATCCCTAAACACAAAACTGCTAAATTTCAACAGAGCCATATATATCAGGAAATTAAATTATACAATCATCTACCTGAAAATTTTCGAAATCTAAGCCAAATTCCACTTAAAAAAAGTCTCAAGACAGTGCTACTATCCAAGGGCTATTATGGCGTGGAGGAGTTTATGCTGGATTATGCACTGACTTAATTTTGTACTTTACACTTGATACCTTCATCTTAATTTGTTATTTTGTTTGTAACTCTCAGATAGATTTTCCATTTTACGGTTTGTGTTTTAATTGTTGAGTGCTGTTGTATTTTGCAATTGTTTGTAATTGACTTATCCTATACATTTGTCAAATGTCTTAAAGGATTAATAAATTATTATTATTATTATTATATTTTTTGATGGTTGTGAATTTGATTCACAACTAACATGAGTAGTACAATACGAAAAAAAAACATATTCATAACTTTATAAGAAAATTGAAAAAAAACCAACTTTTTACAGGTTGGAATAAAAATCTATTGAGTAAACGCGTTTCGTCATAACATTAACTTCATCTCGTACTAAACTATGGTATTAAAAATCAATCTATTTATACGAAAATTGAAAATAACAGAGGGGGTTCCTAGAGAAACTGAATAACAGTAAGCAATTCATTCAGAGCCATTAGTAGGTACATTGAACAGATTAAGGAGAGGAGAAGAGTTAACTTCAATCTGGTCATTAACTAGGTTGGAATTTTTATATTTATTGATGTATAGGGATTCCCAACAGTTTGTTTTATGGAGAATATTTTCTAATTGTAATGTATTATAATTGTGATTAAAGGTATGGTTTTCTTGAATATGATGGCACGCATACTAAGAGTCAGTTTTCTGCTTAATATAGCTACGTTGGTGTTCGTGTATTCGAGCTTTGAAATTTCTAATTGTACGTCCTCTATAGAATTTTTCACAATAGTTACAGTCGAGTCTATAAACAACAGTACGTTCTCTCTCTGAATTCTTGATTTGTTGTTTATAATCAATTTTCCAATGCTATTGTTGGTTTTTATTCCAACCTGTGAAAAGTTAGTTTTTTATTTCTTTATAAAGTTATGAATATATAATCACCAAGTAAATACCAATTCAAAAAATTCAATAATTGAAAAAATTTCTATATGTATGTTTGAGGTACCGAAACAGCAAATTCCGTCAGTTTACTTGTGCGTAAAGTGTGGAATCATCTCAAATTTTATAAAAACAATTTTGAAATGAACTTTCAGCCGGATCTGTTAACTTTGTTAGTACGACAGTTAATCACTAGGACGTGTATGCACATTTCTGCATGTTTCGCACAATGCCAGACTAATTTCCCTAATGTGAAACAAGAGAAGTTGCAACAGTACTGCACGAAAACCACCCCTTGTGTTACGCCAATCGGTAATGTTTCACTTGTCAACCGGATATGACAATTAATTAAAGAATGGATGATAAAAATGCTGACAGAGATCGTATCAGTGTCTGCTTTTGAGTTATGAAACGTATTTTCAGTTAATTGTCACATGAAACTCCTGAAATTGGTTCAGGGTTAGTTGAGGGATGAGAAAAGCGACTTATTATGTTATATGAGTGAGGAGACATATCATTGTTAAATATAAAAATAGTAATTCGAATTTTGTCTATAATAATATTGAAAATATTTTTCATATATATATATATATATATATATATATATATATATATATATATATATATATATATATATATATATATATATATATATATATATGTAATAATTTTTGAATTTTTCTTGGGAATGTGGCTTAGCTAAAATGGAGATTCATTTGTCTTTGCTATTTAATCATTTATTCCTTTATTCCAACGTTTCGGCTTTTCAAGAACTACAATGGAGAGAAAAAAAAAATTATTGTCATCAAAGTTACAGTTAAAAGCTACATTTAGTCGATAAATTAAAGAACACTGAAAGAACATAACAATTTTTATAAATATCACAGAATATGTGTATTTGCACGCCATACACATATATAAAGTATAGTGGAAAGGTGGATGAAAAAGTAAACAATCATAAATATGAATTCATTCGAAGTTTGTGTATGAAATTAATGAAATAAGTGTCAGTGTTTGCGAAGATAATAAAAAGGCTTTGTGACGCCGAAACGTTGGAAGAAATGATTAAATAGCAAATACAAATGAATCTCCATTTTAGCTAAGCTACACTCCCAAGATAAATTCAAAAATTATCACATATATATATATATATATATCAAATCGGTTCACAACTTCAAATTTCACAGGGGTGTTTCCATTAAAAATGGGTCATCACACCCATATATATATATATATATATATATATATATATATATATATATATATATATATATATATATATTTATATATATATATATATATATATATATATATATATATATATATGTATATATAGACCCATTTTTAATGGAAACACCCCTGTGAAATTTGAAGTTGTGAACCAATTTGAACCACTTTTATTTTGAAATGTCAAGTACTAAAAGGTTTACCTTGGTAAAAAATTTGAAATGGTTTTTCCAATTTTCGGGACATACTACGATACTTTATTGAAAAAGTTACCACGCCACTGAATTCGGCGTGGCCCTAAATAGATATGACCATAAAAAAATATTCAATCAAATCAAAATTTGAAAATTCGTACTTAACAATCACAAAAAAAACACCCAATATCAACAGATAGCCAGGAAAATATTTTTTTTATGATTTTAACAATAAAATAGCCTAAATATTTTCACGGATAATAACGGACTTACATTCAAGTTTTCACGCAAATCAACTAAAACTAAGACCTAATAGATTTTGCAATCTTAGTTGCCATGGAATTTATAGAGCGTAAAAGAGAAAATTGAAATTATACGCCTTTCGGGAAATGACGTTAGAAGTGCTGTAGTATTTGTAGAGTATTTATTTGATCGAAATACTTGAAATCATAAAAATAATATTTCTATGGTTATTTGTTGATATTGTGTGTTTTTTTCTGAGTGTTGAGTATGAGTTTTCGAATTTTGAGTTCTCATAACTTTGATATGAGTGAATATTTTTCTATGAAATTTTGGTCATACCTATCAAGGCACAGGCTGAATCCAGTGGAGAGGTAATTTTTTCAAGACAAAAGTCGCTAATAAAAAATCCCTAATTTCGATTGAGAAAAAAAGATCACACTAGGTATACGCTGAAAATTGGACTAAACATTTCTCATTTTGTCCCAAGGTAGGCCTTTCAGTACCTACTTGTCATTTTAAAGAAATCATGGTTGCAATTGGTTCACAACTTCAAAATTTGCAGGGGTGTCTCCTTTAAAAATGGGTCACATTATATATATTTATATATATATATATATATATATATATATATATATATATATATATATATATATATATATATATATATATATATATATATATATATATATATATATTTTATATCTAATTACTCTTAAATGTTGTTAATAATCAATTTATCTCATTGTGCCTGCTTAGCTTAGAAAAAGCAATTAGAATAATATCGATGTAAACTCAATTACACTTACCTGATCTTTCTCGATGAATCCAATGAAAGCTGTCCTCTCGATTTCCACCGGTTGGCCAGATCTGTCATAGAGGGCGATAACAAAGTGAAAGAAATTTGATTTCCGCAAATTGGAGGGTGGTTGTTTTTCGAAGTGAGCTCGTCCTACACCAATTCTGCAATGAAGAAACAAAATTGAGGTTATGCTTTGAAATATGGAGATTTCGAAAAAAAATACTCTGAATGACAAATATAGAGTGCTTGAAATATAGATATATATATATATATATATATATATATATATATATATATATATATATATATATATATATATATATATATATATATATATATATATATATATATATATATATATTCACAGATTCCTAGAACATTAAGTTCGGATTGATATCGTTAATAATAATTCTGATTCATAGTTATTTACTATTGTGATACATATCAATGGTTATGAATAATGGCATTATTTATATTCAATGCCTGATTTTTTGGACGAACGTGAATATCACTAGCAAAATAAGGTGATCATAGTAACGTTCAAATGGAAAAAAAATTCAATGACAGTACAGAAAAATCTTGTCATTTTATTAAATATGAATAAAATCGATTTATTATTATTTTCATGGAACTATATATAACTATATATATATATATATATATATATATATATATATATATATATATATATATATATATATATATATATATATATATATATATATATATATATATATATATATATATAATTATTTATTCGAATTGTTATTGCCTGTGATTTATTTTTAATCTCTTGATAATTATTAGCAATAACAGGCTGGTTGAATCTTAAAAAACTCGATTTAATTAATAAATTGACGTTTCACTATGACATTCATAGTTATTCAAAAATTTGAACAAAATTGAAAATTCTTTGACATTTATTGACTTGATAAAATTGAATAGATAAGATTGATCTGTCTTGTTAAAAATTCTTTCAGTCTAATATTAACATTCAAAATTGTTTCATTAGAAGGCAAGGGAAACTACAGAAACCTTTACCTATGTAATGTTCGAAAATAATAATAATAGGGTACTATTTATTTAACAGAAAGAAATTAGTCACGGGAAAATATTAAAAAAGTAGAGCAGAATTATCGGTATAGAACGTTTATATGGAAGCAGCCGTTGACACGTGTTTCGGACTCTTTGGTCCTCATCAGAACGGCGTAGCTAAGTATTGGATTGAAAATTTGGAGATGAAAATAGTTTAATAAATAAAATCCTCTGTTATGGAAGAAAATCACTTATTTATGTCATAGTGAAACGTCAATTTGTTGATTAAATCGAGTTTTTTAAGATTCAACCAGCCTGTTATTGCTAATAATTATCAAGAGATTATATATATATATATATATATATATATATATATATATATTCATTAAAACAAAAAAAGAATATCCCAATAAAAGTTAACGGTTTTGACTTATTCGTTAATAAGTTGAGTAGGTTCATTAATTTTCATCGCGATATTCTTCTTCATTTCAATCTATAATTTTCTAGGTATATTTCCTCATATTTTCACTAGATCAAGTCAATTAACAAATCTAGCCTAGACCAAAACTGCTCCAAATTGAATCAGATATATATATATATATATATATATATATATATATATATATATATATATATATATATATATATATATATATATATATATATATATATATATATATATATATATATATATATATATATATATATATTTTTTTTTTTTTTTTTTTATATTTTTGTATCAAAACCTTAATGGTACTTGAATTAAGTGGTTTTTCACCAGGTTTCTTTGAAATAACTTTCTATCTGTCGGCTCGTCTATTCGTTACAAATTTTGCAATTGATTTGAAACCGATATTCCGAAACTTGATACTTTAAACACAGTTCACGAGTAGACCATATATTCATATATATATATATATATATATATATATATATATATATATATATATATATATATATATATATAAAACTTGATTCTGGGGATGAACAGGGAAATAGAGTTTAAAAAACTCGACGTTTCGGCTCCTTTTACGAAGCCATCTTCAGGTGAATTTGAAGGGAAAATAATTCAGATTTTTTTCCCTTCTAATACTACTGTAGATGGCTTCGTAAAAGAAGCCGAATCGTCGAGATTTTTCAAATCTTTTACGCGGTTCATCCCGAGAACCAAGTTTTTCAAATACTTCCGACCGCGGAAATCTTTCTGAACATATATATATATATATATATATATATATATATATATATATATATATATATATATATATATATATATATATATATATATATATATATATATATATATATTCATATATATATATATATATATATATATATATATATATATATATATATATATATATGTATATATATATATATATATATATAGAAAAATTAGAAAAATACTTGGTAGTTGGTATATTTTCGCTCGGAGATGTACCTACACACATAATATAATTTTTATAATTGCACTAATTCTAGGTTTTCCATACATTTCGATTCACTATAAAAATTGAGTTAGTGGTAGCTTTCTATATGGAAGAAAACTTTTTGTATTAAAAAGTCCTCTACTCGATTGCACTGATGCTGTATTTGCCGGTTTCCATTCCATATTCCGACAAACCGTTTCGATACATTTGGAATATACAATCATCCGAATACTTTTCCAGTATCCGTTTTCGTATCAATTCCGGCATAACCCTCCGACGGGTTTTACTGCTTAATAAAATAACGCTAACGCGAGCGAAAGGCGTGAACGATAAAGGTATCCAGGTATAGGAGCAGGATGAAGTAATTTGCTTAAGACATTACTTTAACATTACCTATCTATACAGGTCTTGCGAATGCGACGAAAACTTTTTGTAATTTCCCGTTATTGTCGTCAATAATATTGGAAGCTGCTGCACTCTGGCACTCAATAGAGTTCTGTTCGGAAATGGATGTGAAATAGATCATTTGCATTCGCATTGTTTTTGTACTTCTTATTTTATATTGTGTGTATATATTATGCTTTCTAAGGATTGAATAAAGACAATGCGGTAGTGCGCGTCAATGTCATATGCTATACAGTATAACCCATATATATATATATATATATATGTTCGTATTTATGTGCTTATGTATTTTAGCGTTGTTTACACGATAACGCAATTCTGAAGCAATAGGGTTGAAAGTTTGTAAATAGGTAGTTTAGTATGATATCTTGGATGTGATTGTTTTTGGTTCAAATTGGTTGGGGAGTTGACCCCTTGGGGAAAAAAATTCTTGTTTATATGATAACGAGCGCAATTTTGAAGCAATAGGGTTGAATGTTTGAAATTAAGTAGTTCCGTAGGATATCTTAGATGAGATTGTTTTTGGTTCGAATTGGTTGGGGGGGTTGACCCCCCAGGGGGGAAAATAAATCTTATTTACACGATAAAGCTCGCAATTTTGTAGCAATAGGATTGAAAATTTATGGGTAGGTAGTTTCGTATGATATATTGAATGGAATAGGTTTCAATGCGAATTGGTTGTCGGGTTGACCCCCCAGGGAAATAAATCTTGTTTACACGATAGAAGGCGCAATTTTGGTACCATAGGGTTGAAACTTTTTAGGTAGGTAGTTTCGTACGATATCTTTAATGTTATTTATTTCTATATAAATTGGTTGGAGGGTTGACCCACCCGGAGGAGGAAATCAATCTTGTTCACACGGTAAAGGGCGCAATTTTATAGAAATAGAGTACGTAGTTTCGTATAACTTGGATGTGATTGATTTTGGTACGAATTGGTTGGGGGTTGATCCCCCGGGGAGGAAAGAAATATTCTTTACACATTAGCGAGCGCATTTTTTCAAAATTTGGAAATATATTTTTTAAACTGGATACGTTATGAAAACCTGCTATTCTAGTGCAGCTCGCTGCGATAGAGTTTTTTTTTCGTTTCTATGAAGCGTACACACCATATATGAAAGCATCATCCATCGCTCATTTGTGAAGTTAGTGGTAATTTCATATTACATTTCCAATATTAAAGATATGAGTTACATAGTAATATGAACGTATTGAAGCTCGTATCCATTTTTTGGATAATTAATTTTATTTTACTTTATTCAATTTTTTTATGTGTCGATTGAATAATTAGTTTTTCTTCACATTATTTTCCTTATCTTTATATTTCATTAACATTCAATATGGTTTTTGTTTTAGTTTTGGAATTTTTTTCATCATGTTTTACAATTATTCCAATACACAGTCCTCTTTTTCTGTACTTCAGATTTTTACGTACTTGAAAATTATGGTACCTACCTAAACTTCTTCCGAATTTCTTCTCACGTTCCCATTCACAAATTTGTCGGGTATATTCTCTTATTTTCACTAGTGTAGCTACGTTAGTTCTTGTTTGATTATTAGCAGCCTTTGACTTTGCAATCCTGCTTATTAAAATGGGTGCGATTAGCAAAGTTCGACCTGGGACCAAGATAGTTTCATGACTTTATATGATGCTTGGCACCAAAAATTCAATTTCATATATCTATATATATATATATATATATATATATATATATATATATATATATATATATATATATATATATATATGCAAAAAGTGAACAAAAACTGTGTTTTTGGACCTTAAGTTTAAAAAAATTCCATACCCCCCAGACCCCCGGCAGGGGCATGAAATTTGACTCTAGCACACTTGCAATTTTCGCCTTAGGCCGGCCCTGCCCATCAGCGATACTCAAACTGCGGCCCGCCAGGCTTCTGAAAGTGGCCCACCCGTTTTAACTCCAAATTCTAATAACCTATTAACTATTTAAATTTCCGAGGAAATAATAGGCGCAGTTTTTTTCTTTACGTCAAGAAATAATGCTGTTTTTACAGCAAAATGATAAAAATTATACTAAACTGCCAAATAACAACACCACAATTTGTTAGCTTTTCTATGCGACATAACTGAGAAACTCACAGCCTCAATCGAAGATTGCAAGGTGAAAACAAAATAATTTCACAAATGGCAAATACATTATTTGCTTTCATAGAAAAACTTAGAAGTATTTATTACGAAGAAATTCAAAACAATGTACTTCAAAATTTTCGAACTCTTACAAGTGTTACACAGGACTATATTGATATTTTCGAAGAAAACTGTTTGATAATTTCAAATTATATACATATATAAATACTGCTTGTAGAAATTGTAGTATTTCACAATTGGCTTCAGTTTTGGATTGTAATTATGCAGACTTGTTTGACGAGTTCATTGAAATGAAGAATGATACAAAGTTATTTTTAAAGAGACGAGAGAGAAGATGGAGTAGGTACGCTGAATTTTGGACAATAGTGCCCAAAAATTTCGAGACTATGAAAAAATGTGATCCAATTCTGCTTATACGTTGTTTTGCGTCGACATATCTTTGTGAATCATCTTATTCCAAAATGAAATATGCAAAGAACGTATATAGAAACCGACTTCCGGATTTTCATTTCGATGACATTAAAATGTTCCCAATATAATAAATAAACAATTGAACGTAATAGGTTTTTTACCAACACCTAAATAACAAATATGATTTATGTAAGTGGCGGCCCGCACGACACAACTAAAATCTGAAAGTGGCCCAAGAAAAAAAAAGTTTGAGTAGGTATAGCTGGTATAACCCAACCCTGTCAATTTCATGTGCCCTGAAAGATTTATATACTCACAAGTCCATTTTTGTTGTTTGCATCCGGTTTGCCAATAGTTGGATATTTTCAACTAGGAATAAAAGATCACCGGGTGATAACACTTTTCTTCCTCAAGTCTATTAAACGAAATAAAGTTTTTGGAGTGGAAATTTGAACATGAGAATCACAGATAGATTATGTATAAAATATTCTATGGCTAGTCTCAAAATTGCTTGAAATATCAATAGAAATTGAAAAACTTGTAGGATCCCAAAATATCATTTGCGTTTTACTACATCAATTAGATAATTTTTGGTGAATGTTCAAACTGTGTTCAGTTTGAGTTGATTTCCTTTATTTCTCATTCAATTGCATTAACTTCCCCGAATTAATATATAACTTTTTTTAATGAGAAATAATTTGCATAATACTTCGCGAGATATATTTCAACAGTGTCTAGCTTCACTTAATTTGCCAAAAAATAGTTTTGTTCTCATTAAGCTACAGTTCCACCAGTGTAAAATTGAGGAACATTTTGTTGCTGAATGTTTCCCCTTGTTGTCAAAAGTAGAAACTTATGACAACATACGTAAACTTTTTGTTTCCACTGGAACAACTGAAATTGTCAATAGTTGCATACTATTTAGTAGAAACAATCAACATTTGTTGCCGAAATATAAAGAAATTTCAAGGATCATTTAGTAACATTTTGGAACATTTACGGAAACAAGCAACAGCAACAAAAATGTTTCTCAATGTTGCTCCACTGGAAACGTAACTATATATTTATTCGTTTTCGTAGGGGAGACCGGGTATAAAAGTAACATTTTGTACTTTCGCCTTGGTTTCTCGTTAGGTGTTACTATTTCGGTGAAACTGATATAGCCATACATAAATTCCGTTTATGTTCTATACACTAGCATCTTAAATTACCTTATTATTGTGTATTTTGCATGAATCACAGAAACTTTAAAAAAAATGTCATTTGTTACTTTCGACCACGTTGGCGGGCCGAAAGTAACACGTTGTGGGTCGAAAGTAACAGGTCAAAAGGGTTTGTAATGAATATGATATGACATATTTAATCAAACAAATATTTATTGGAAAATTCAGTGTCAGTTTTCTCTATTCAGACTCGCAATTATGGCACACATAATTCATTGACGCATTCAGTACCTATGAAACCACATTTTGCATTCGAAACAATGTAAACTTTGCTCATTCAGTCGGCTATTGCTGAAATTTTCTAAACAAACGAGGTAGAAGCAATCTCCGTCGCCTTATTGATTTTCCTTGTCTACAACTGCGCTAGTATTTCTAGCTCAAATTTTTTATATATCTATGCAATGTAACATGGCAGACATTCTATTTTTTTTGCTATGGCTATAATTTTTTCACCATCATTAAAATGCTCTTCAGCCGCTTTTCGATAGACTTCCATGTTAGTTGTTATTCGTGCGGTGGTTATTATGCGTTGTCGCGGCATTTTGTTGAAATAAACACACACACAGAAAAGGTTTACTTAGAGTGAATCAATATGGGGACAAAAGTAACATGTTACTTTTGTACCCTACAGCATTTTTGTTAGAACATGAAAGATAGCCTTCAAACGGAACATGCTAGACAAAAACGAATTCAAGCACTGTAAAATCAATCTAATCGAGTATCATTAAGCAAATATTCAGATTAATATCATCCCTTTAATACTGCATAAACAATAAATAAGTAACGTCAAAAAATTCACTTTTGATTTGTGAAATCACGTAGCGTCCTCTCACACGATCTAACAGTGCGTGGCTCGAGCGGCGATTGAATGCAACTGAAGGTGGCGCCACTGGCTATCACCTGACAGCAGCTAAGTGGCGTTTTGACAATTCTTTGAACCTACAGAGCATTTGTTACTTTCGACCCGCCGTAACTTTTGTACCCGGTCTCCCCTACTTCACTGCACACTGAAAATCTGCGACACGAATGTTTACTAGTTGCGTTCCCGATACGTTTTCACTGCGATAGCAACACGGATTTTTTCACAAATGTTTCCTATTTTCTTTTGAAATTTACCGCTCAAAATGGAAACCAGCGACAAGTAGGAACAATCAACATTTGTTGCCGAAAAATAAAGAAATTTAAGGAACATTCTAGAACATTCACGGAAACACGGAACAACAACAAAAATGTTCCTCCAGTTGAATCATACCTTGAAGGGGGACATGTATAATCATTCAAAATTTGATGCCAAAACATAAAAAAATTTCAAGGAACATTCAGGACTATTTGGGAACTATTTCGGAAACACGCAACACCAACAAAAATATTCCACAATATTCCTCATTATTCCTCCGCTGGAACTGTAGCTTTACGGCACGCCACAGTTTTTATTATATGACTAACACGTTTTCTTTCATTTATAGTATTTTGCTTAGTTCTGCAATTTATTACTGATGTTTCAAATGATAATTTGAAGAAACTGTTTAAAACATTTTTAAAACGAACTCAGCAGTATAGGTTAATTCTTCAGTTTCAAAATAAGACTTTTCTTAGTGCCGTTGATAAAATTCAGTGATTAATTATAATTATTTGTCGAATGAAAAACGATCAGCCTGTACATATGGCAATGAGATTATATCGGCCGCGCAAATTAACGAGGTAGGGACATAAATTAACCTGTCTTTGTATCCCATTCATCCAAACGATGCTCTGCTGGCTCCAGGGTATATTTTAACCCTATCTAGTGAACCTGGTCCTGCGGCCGGGATGGCCACCGCAAATAGCTTTGATCGCCGTTGATTCCAACTTGCACGCGGAGTGGGGTAGTTCGATGAAATGTTGAAAAATAATTCAGCAATTTTCATATTATAGTCATGTACGAACAACGCCTATTTTTGCCAATAAAGAATACCTATTTTCTTCTCTGCCAAAAATAGGCATTTTTGTGTGAATTTTGGATTGATTGGGCCGATACTTGGTGTAAATTGATAAACATATTAAAATAATTTGAACTTCACCTTCTTCAGATGCTAATGGCAAATTAACTATGTTTTTCTGTAATATCGAAAACAAGAAATAAAGAGATAACAATTAGTATAGAAGGGGTAAATAAAAGGATGGTTACAAATAATTATTATAATAGGAAAAACCAATTCTGAACTGCTAGTCAGGTGATTCGGTAATTTTGAAAAGATTGAGAAGGGAGCTTGAAGTATGATCGATTTACACACATTCAATTTCGATTTTAAAATATTAAATACTGAAAGTAAGAGAATAAAGCTTAATTTTTTAGAATCATTACAGATAAATAAATACAAGCATTCCGGTCTCCTATTGAATAGCCAAATCGATCATACTCCAAGCCCCCTTCTTAATCTTTTCAAAATTACCGAACTACCTGACTAGCAGTTCAGAATTGTTTTTTCCTATTCTAATAATTATTTGTAACCATCTTTCTATTTACCCCTTCTACACAATTTGTCATCTCTTTACTTCTTGTTTTCGATATAACAGAGAAACATAGTTAGTATGCCATTAGCATCTGAAGAAGGTGAAGTTCCACCGAAACGTGCGTCATGCGTTATTTCTTTTAATAAATGTGTAAATTGTTATTACTAACCATTGTTTTGATAAATTTTTGTGTGAAATAATCTTCGTGAAAAGAACACATTAATTTAGTTTACGTTAATTCATTAATTTCAATATCTCGTTAGGAAATAATATGAAAATGAATGAAACTATGAGTTCAACGATCTTCGCATATAATAAAACAACAACAGTTGCACAACGCGTTTCGCTGACACTACAGCTTCTTCAGGTTCGAATTTCAAACTTAAACTAAAATATCTAATGCAAGGTTTATAAAGTACAAATATAAATTTGGGATATCCATTCTGGGATTCTAAGGACAAATTACCTTCATTCATTCATTCAAAAAGGTTAAGAAGGGGGGATCTGTTCACATCCAATTGGTTGATAAGTAACTTCTGGAAATTTTTATGCCCATTTTAATGTCTAAAGTTTCCACAAGATTTAATTTTAAACCTTTTGTTCCGAGATGTAGAATTTCGAAATCTGAATTGATGTCATGTTTCTCTTTTATTAAATGTCTAGCATATATTGAATCTTCGTTATGATTTATGTAACTTTTCCTGTGTTCAGTAATCTTTTTTTTTTTTGAAATTTCTGCGGCCGGCCTACTTTTATTTTATCCCACTTTCCGCATTTGTGTTTATAAACTTCCGATTTACTGAGCTTACCAATTTTTAAATTGTTGTTTTTTATGAATTTTCTTAGACTATTTCTTGTTTTGAATGCTAAATTGAAATCTAGATTAGAGAAAAAGGATTATAATTTGTTGGAAGCTTTACAGAAATAAGTTAAGCTGTTATATTTAATTCCTTCTGGTTTGATCCATGAGAATACTTGTGAAATTGCCATTTTATAATTTTCCTTCCACATTATTTAGTCTATTATGTTTGGGTGATCCCCATTAATGATTGCTATCTGCTTGATTATATGAAGTTCTTTGTGGCAATCCTTTTTTGAAATTTCTATGTGTCCGACCTGCTATATTTCATCGCAATAAACCTTTCAAATGAATTAAGGTAGGTAGTTTGTTTTTAGAATCCCAGAGTGTATTTCCCAAATTTATAATTGTTCTTTGCAAGCCTTGTATTAGATATTTTAGTTTTATTTTGAAATTCGCACCTGAAGAAGCTGTAATGTCAGCGAAACGCGTTGTGCAACTTTTGTTGTTTTATTATTATGTGAAAATCGTTAAACTCAGTTTCATTTCTCAAACATATTAACAATGATTGATTTTCATCGAGCATCGACCTCGTCAATTCAATTGTTAATATGAAAATAATAAGTTTTTTCATGAAATCAGAAATCTTCAAGCTCCACTTTTGAACTTCATTAATTAAGTTAATTCGTTTTGAGATTAATTAATTATCATTGCTCAAATTGAGTTTTCTGATCCTATCAAAGCAACTAATATGCGTGTAATAACGAATTATAGGCCAAGCTACAGAGATTTTGTCATGTAAAAAGTGTTAGAAGAAAACCAGCTCCGCCATTGTTCGTAAAATAGTTCCATATGATATAGTGATATGTTTTTCACTCGACTTTATTATTTATAACTTTGTTATTAACAATTTTATGCTAAAAGTCGCGTTTTTTTAGTTTTTTCATTTTAAATTTGCAACTATCAGAGTAATCGTGATGGTGTCGAAAAAAACCGGCCAAAATGCAGTTTTTTCAAAAATTCATAACTCGGCTGTTTTTTGAGTTGTATCGTAGATCCTACGGTCAGTATTAGTTATTAATATAAACTTTATTTGTGAGAAGAGCAGGAACTGTCCGATGCATAGTTTTTGATCTGTGGCCATTTGAATATTTTACTATGCAATTTTCCAGCAGACCTGAATGCGACAGGTATGGTCTGAATTCAATTTACAAAAAAGATTTTGAAAGTAGAATTCTCATAGTTCAAAACGTTCATCTTGGTTTTTCATGAAAACGCTCAGAAATATGTAAAATATAAAGCTGAACATGACGAAAAACGGCCGAACGCGTGAGAGTAGTTGAATGAGCAGCATAGAGCTGAAGGCAAGGAGAACGAAAGTGTCAGCATTTTGAACATGACAGTAATTTCTCGGCCGTTTCTCGTCATGTTCAGCTTTATTTTTAACATATTTCTGAGCGTTTTCATGTGAAACCAAGATGAACGTTTTGAACTATGAGAATTCTACTTTCAAAATATTTTTAGTAAATTGAAATCGGACCATACCTGTCGCATTCAGGTCTGCTGGAAAATTGCATAGTAACATAATCAAATAGCCACAGATCAAAAACTATGCATCGGACAGTTCCTGATCTTCGCACAAATGAAGTTTATATCAATAACTAATACTGACCGGAGGGTCGACGCCACTACTCAAAAAGTAACTGAGATATGAATTTTTGAAAAAACTGCATTTTGGCAGGTTTTTTTCGATTTTCCCTTAAACTAAGGGTCTGATCGAGTCGTTCGACATCTCATTTTCTTCTTCTCTTCATTTTCTATAATAAGTCTATTGACACCATTACGATTACCTTGATAGTTTCAAATTTAAAACCAAAAAACTAAAAATAAACGCGATTTTTAGCATAAAATTGTTAATAACAAGGTTATAAATAATAAAGTCGAAAGAAAAACATATCACTATATCATATGAAACTATTTTACAAACAATGGCGGAGCTGGTTTTCTTCTAACACTTTTTACACAAAATGCTCACTCTAAATCTATGTAGCTTGGCCTAAATCACTAATAACTAAATTAGGTCGAATAATTTGGCTTAAATTCAGGCTCTACTTAGAGAATAACCAGTAATTCATAATATTTTCTCTTAATCACTCGGCGATGTAAAAATTCTTGTTCATTTCGATCTGCCCATTCGACTGTTCGAATAAAATTCAATTTTCCGAGCACTTAGGCATCGGCAATCTACTTGAACAGTACGCATATGGCCTTAACGCGATTAGAGGCAGCATTTAAAGGTACTTAGCTAAACTCAACACTCTCTAGTCGACGATGGCTTCGAGATATCTTGTTTAGAGGGATACATGAGAGGTACTTCTAAGCAATTACAGAGACCGACCTTATCGGCCGAAGCACAACACTTCCTAAACCCTTCTTAATATCCGCACCGTTGGCTCAACGCCCCCACACATATGGTGACATGATGTGACACTTCAAATAATACAGCTCAATTGAATTTTCAACACGATGGTATTATTTGGAGGATTATTAGATTATTATGGTGACGGAAACATGTGTAAATTAATGTATGCTTTGGTCTTACGAAAGGGGTGATTTTCGAAGAATATGTGTAATTAGTGACCACTCGTGCATGCGGAACTATTGGAGCTATAATTGTGCTAAATATATATATATATATATATATATATATATATATATTTATATATATATATATATATATATATATATATATATATATATATATATATATATATATATATATTTATATATATATATATATATATATATATATATATATATATATATATATATATATATATATATATATATATATATATATATATATATATATATATATATATATATATATATATATATATATATATATATTATATATATATATATATATATATATATATATATATATATATATATATATATATAATCTCTTGATAATTATTAGCAATAACAGGCTTGTTTGGAGGATTATTAGATTATTATCGTGAAGGAAACATGTGTAAATTAATGTATGCTTTGGTCTTACGAAAGGGGTGATTTTCGAAGAATATGTGTAATTAGTGTCCACTCGTGCATGCGGAACTATTGGAGCTATAATTGTGCTATAATATATATATATATATATATATATTATATATATATATTATATATATATATATATATATTTATATATATATATATATATATATATATATATATATATATTTATATATATATATATATATATATATATATATATATATATATATATATATATATAATCTCTTGATAATTATTAGCAATAACAGGCTTGTTTGGAGGATTATTAGATTATTATGGTGAAGGAAACATGTGTAAATTAATGTATGCATTGGTCTTACGAAAGGGGTGATTTTCGAAGAATATGTGTAATTAGTGACCACTCGTGCATATATATATATATATATATATATATATATATATATATATATATATATATATATATAATCAAGTACTAGGACATTTATTTGAAACTAATCAAACATGATTAGTTTCAAATAAATGTCCTAGTACTTGATTTTATTGCCACGAGCGTGTTTCGATAAACACGAAAGAATTCTGCTTTCTATATATATATATATATATATATATATATATATATATATATATATATATATATATATATATATATATATATATATATATATATATATATATATATATATATATATATATATATATATATATATATATATATATATATATAAATAAATATATATTTATATATAAAGGGTGTTCGACACATGAAGCAACAACATTTTTTGGGTTATATATAGGACAAACTTTTCAAAATTTAGAAGAAAGATTAAAAGCACACAAATATACCAGAACACCAACCACAGCACTGATAAAACATAAAAACAATGAGAATCATACTTTCAACTTTAATAGCACAAATATTTTAGAAATAGAAAAAGATCAAAAACGCAGAGAAATTTTAGAAATGTTACATATTCAAAAAAATTTAAATGAAGTCGTAAATGATAGAACAGATATCAAACATTTGAGTTCAATATACGCAGATTTAATTCTTTAATTTTACTAAGAAACAATATAAATCAAAACAAAATAATTCAACAAACAAACTCTAACCACAACAACTCATCTTCTTAGACAAAATCTAATCATCTAGAATTTTCAATTTTTCTAGAAAGAAAGTATAGTTTAGAACATGTGATCTCCAAAATCACAAGTAATGTCTTTTTAAAGACAACAATCAAATATTTTAAACCTATTTTGTACATTACGTAGGTGAAGGTTACTGTGGTTCCCTTTCCATCTAATATCAACGGACCTGTCTGTTGATATTGGACTAAATAGCACGTAATTAATAACTGAAGACGGCCACAGCCGCAATGAGAAATTTTTGAAAAACAGATAAATAGTACCCTATTATTATTATTCTTTGACTCCTCAAAATCAAAATAATTTGAACCTATTTCGAACATTACGTGGGCAAAGGTTTCTGTGGTTTCCCTTAATATCTAATAATAACAAATTTGAATGTTAATATTGGACTGAATAGCACGTAATAAACAACAAAGAACGGCCACAGCCGAAAAATTTTAGTGAAACATAGTAGTATGTTTCTATTCAAATTTTTCAAATCAATAAATGTCAAAGAAATTTCAATTTTTTCAAAAGTTTTGATAAAGCCACGAATGTCGTGGCGAAACGTCAACTTTTTAATAAAATCGAGTTTTTTAAGATTCAACAAACCTGTTATTGCTAATAATTATCAAGAGATTAGAAATAGTTCACAGGCAACAACAATTCGAATAAATATATATATATATATATATATATATATATATATATATATATATATATATATATATATATATATATATATATATATATATATATATATATATATATAAATATATATATATATATATATAAATAATTATATATTTATATATAAAGGGTGTTCGACACATGAAGCAACAACATTTTTTGGGGTATTATTGGGGCCATTTGCTACCTTTTCTCTTTGAACCCTAGGTTCCAAGGTTCTCGGTTGAGGAGATATAATTTTTTTTCTCAAATTTCCCAAAATTCCGCCTTTAAACCCTCATAAGTTTTTTATTAATACCTATAAAAGCCAAATTTTTTTAAATTAAATATTCTGTAGTGCGTGCTTGTTCAAATAGTTAATAGTTTTCATTACAACTGTAATGTACCAAAGGCTATATGAGGATTTTAATACCACAAAATTAGCGATTTTGTGAAATGAATAAAATTAAAATTTCAATGTTCAAAAAAGTAACAACAAATGAGAGCTTCACTCTCCTTTAAAAACTTTTTTACATAATAAACTTTTTAACGGTATGCTACACATTGATACGAAAAAAGCATTTCTGCTTTAAATTGCGGATATTCCTTCAGGAAGACGGAAAACGTTCCGACTTGGCGAGGAAAACAATTTTATAACAAAAGTTAAACTACTAACAATAATTTAATATATAACTGCATTCCCCGCGACTGTAGAACTTACTATATACCCGGTCTCCCCAATGAAAGTAAAGACACATACGAGGAATATTTAGAGCACTACAGTCGGAATCCCTTTTCTCCGGAAACCATACAGCTAGGTGACCAGCTGATCGATTCCATAAGTAAGGAGAGACAAGGGGCATGGAAAGACACGATAGAAAGCCTAGATATGAAACACAGCAGTAGAAAGGCCTGGAGCCTCATTAAAAAGCTATCAGGCGACCCAACATCCTCTAAAGACCAAGTAAACGTCACCGCCAACGAAATCGCACATCAGCTACTTCTAAATGGTAAGCCTGATCAAAAAGTGAAAGGGACCCGCACTTGCAGGAAGGCACAACAGCCTAGACAAGCTAATAAGGATTACTTTACCATTACAGAACTGGAAACTGCAATCGAGTCTCTGAAGGCCAGGAAGGCCCCAGGCCCTGATGACATCCTGAATGAGTTCCTGATAAACCTAGACCCATCAGCCCTGAACTGGCTTCTTCAAATGTATAACTCATGCTGAAACAACAATACAATCCCAAAATTGTGGCTAAGAGCTGAGGTCGTAGCCATCCACAAACCAGGGAAACCACGGGAAGATGCCAAAAGCTACCGTCCGGTGTCAGTGTTATGCTCTCCGTTCAAACTCTACGAACGCCTCATTCTGAACAAGTATGGGCCCCAAATAGAAAACCACCTAATCTCCCAGCAAGCAGGGTTTAGACCTGGGAAATCCTGTACTGGTCAGGTTTTAAGCCTCACAAAACACATTGAGGATGGCTTTGAAAGAAAGGCAAAAACGGGGGCCGTCTTTATAGATTTAACGGCGGCATATGACACTATAAACCATAAAATATTACTGGGAAAAACCTTCGTAATGACAGGTGATTTACAGCTGACGAAAGTGCTAAACACAATGCTATCGAATAGAAGGTTTTATGTAGAGTTCCAAGGATCAAGAAGCCGCTGGAGGAACCAGAAGAATGTCCTTCCCCAAGGCAGCGTGCTCGCACCCATGCTCTTCAATGTGTATACCAACGACCAACCAACCGGCCCAGCAACAAGAAGCTTTATCTACGCCGATGACGTATCTATCACCTGCCAGTCAAAAAACATCGCAGAGATAGAGGAGCACTTAACAGAATCTTTATCAAAGCTGAGCGGCTATTATAGATCTAACCAACTCCGCCCGAATCCAGCAAAGACGCAGACATGCCTATTCCATCTCAATAACCGACAGGCGAGAAGGGAACTGCAAATAGAGTGGAACTCAGTTAGACTGCAACACTGCCCAAACCCAGTCTATCTAGGAGTTACATTGGACCGCACCCTCACCTACAAGAAGCACATCGATAAAACCAAGGCCAAAGTCAACACCAGAAATGGCATTCTCCGTAAACTGACTAACGCTCGTTGGGGGGCGAACCCTAACGTCCTGCGCTCCTCGGCCCTTGCACTGTGCTACTCCGCGACCGAATATGCATCTCCCGTATGGCAGAGATCAGCACACGCCCATAGGCTGGACCCTGTCCTGAACGACACGTGTAGATTAATAACGGGATGCCTGAAACCCACCAACCTTGACCAACTCTACATGCTAGCCGGAATCGCACCCCCACAAATACGGAGGGAAACCCTAGCCATGGCCGAACGAAACAGACAATGCGACGACACCAGACATCCTCTGTATCAACATATACCGGTAGCGGCCAGACTAAAATCAAGGCGAAACTTTATACAATCTACACAGCCCCTCACAGCCTCTAAAACTGCCACCAAGGAGACAAGATGGGAACAGTGCCTAATAGACCACGACACTCCAACCTGGAACCCAAAAGAAAAACTTCCTGCAGGTTCGGACCTAGACTGGGGCACCTGGAAGACCCTCAACCGACTTCGGTGCCAAATGGGGAGATGCAAGACCAACCTCGTGAAGTGGGGATACGTGGAAGAGGCGGCATGTGAATGCGGAGAAGCCCAGTCAATGGAATCCTGTCGTGCCAATCCCTACAAGCCCCATGTACCCTCCGGGACCTATGGACGTGTAATGAAAATGCCGTGATATGCGCCAGACACTGGAGTGATATATGAACATTTATAGCTATATATATTATTTGTAGTTCAGATACGATTAAATAAATATATAACTGTTTTTTAGTTATAAATTTTATTCGTACTCTTCTCCCTTGTTCCTAATGGACGTCTGGCACCTCTTTCATACTTCAGCCGTTACGGGTGCTAGTTATTGTTGTCAACTTATTTGTTGAAGTAGAAATATTTTTTTTGCTTGAACAAAATGTGATTTTATCATTTATTTGAGCAAAAGATAAACCAATAACAATAATTTAATACCTACCTGCTATCTTGTGGCACATTTTGGTGGAATTTTTTTTTGTTGAAGCAGAAATATTTTTTTTCCGAACAAAATGTGTACCAAGAAGGCAGACAGGTATTATTATAAGTAGTAACTTTTGTTCATATATTCCTATTTCATATGACAGCAGAATGACAAATTTCATTCTCTATTTACATTGTAGCAATTGACTGCATTCTTCAAATCCTAAATAACACAGATGGCGTATATCAATTCATTACGTTTGCTCAAAGATTAAGAGCTCATTAGTACACTCCTTTTTTCACGTATCGTTGAATCGATGATGTACATTTCAAGTAATTGTGGCCACGTTATCGTGTCATGAAATCAAGTAATTATTGAATGTTTTAAACATCGACCAGTCACAAATGCCTGCTAATGAACACTCAAATTAGGCGTGATGGATCTGTTATTTTCTAGAGAGCTTTGTAGACACCAGCGACTGATGTATTTTATTTTATGTAACTGAATCACACGCCGCCTCGTATATATATGAAGTTATATAAGCATTTGACATTAAAATGTGCGAATAATAAAATTAAGATATGCTCCAAAACTGTTGGAATCTAGTTTCGAGATTCCTTTATGTAGTTGGAAAGTTTTCAAAAGACATCAATGTGAATCATGAAAACATTTTATATTGTATAGTGACAATTAAGCTTTATATATACCTATATATATATATATATATATATATATATATATATATATATATATATATATATATATATATATATATATATATATATATATATTCATTCGAATTGTTGTTGCCTGTGAACTATTTCTAATCTTTTGATAATTATTAGCAATAACAGGCTTGTTGAATCTCAAAAAACTCGATTTTATTAAAAAGTTGACGTTTCGTCACGACATTCGTGGCTTTATCAAAACTTTTTATGAAAAAGTTATATACATGTATATATATATATATATATATATATATATATATGCAGAACAACACTACCCGTTCTAGATAAATAATAAAATGAAATGAAAAAAAACATCTTACCAAAGTAATTGTTTCTCTAATTTCGCGTTCCACTAAAATATCATATCTCAACATTCTCATCTTGTTAGCAGAAATTACCAACCTCATGCATTTCGAACCGTGAATTCGTCTAAGTCAATCATTCAATATGAAAATTCACGAAACTCGCCTTTTCTCCGAAACTACCAATCTTAGGCCAAAAATAAACGAATAAATACCCCCAGGTAAACCCCTGTCGATTCCTAACATATACCAAAATTTGAGTGCCCTACGTGCAGAATTTACCACCCTCATACTAACCCTCTACTTAATCAACGAATTTTATATTTCACCAGCATTCGTTTCTATAACTCTGCTAATGTTCACTGTACTCTTATCGAGAATATGATAACTAGGATTTTATGACAGAAAAAAAATCACCATTGTTACATTTTTTTATACCTCATTAGACACCCTGCAAGAATAATTAAATAATTGAATAATTAATAAATAATTCACATCCACATAATGAATTCTTGGAAAACATAGAAGCCCAAGGCGAAAACCTCCAAATAGAGAGAGAATATCATTATATTTTTCTATTTTTCAATAAATTCATTTCAGTTTTATCATATATGTTCGTATAACTATTTAAAAGTGTTAGTTTGAATGGTTTGGACAATGTTTCTTCTGTATTTGTGGAATTCTGGACTTCCATTATCTATAAAAATATATAATTAATATACACTGTGTATATTAATTACATTGTCTATAAAAATATATAATTAATATACACTGTGTATATTAATTATATATTTTTATAGACAATGGAAGTCCAGAATTCCACAAATACAAACTATTTAAAACATAAATTTTAAATAACAATCATATTAAAAATCAATGAATAAGTATATTTCTCAAAGAAATGTATAACTTTTATCAAAAAGTTTACAAAATTTCAATTCATAATATATTCTTATGATGAAACTTCCTGCCAGGCAATTCAAAATAGTATTGTTGCATTTGTAAATATGTAGTATGAGTGTTTTCATAGTTTTAAACTCTTAAATTATTGGTTTATTCATGGTGGTTTTCATGATCGTAACAGTTGTAGTCTTATTTGCCCGAAATAATTGGCTATTTCGATTCCTCGAAAGTCAATAGTGGAGTGTATGGTGGTTTTTGAATTCGTTTTAGACTACCTTACAAAATGTTTTTGTATGTTCATTATTTTTAAATTAAGAGATAATAGTTTAGTAATATACATTATTTACAATACAACAAGCAGAAAAGACTTTGATCTGTAGGCCCGTAGAGTGAAAAAAAATAATGTTTGATATGCGTTATCTAAATAACAAAGATCTAGTTTTCTTACTACCTCTATTATATTTTGAGGGTGAATAAAATGACGTGATGAGTAATTTACCATTTAAGTTTTGATTAATCAAAAACTCCATTGAATTAGGTACATAAAACCTCGAATATAATTGATCATTTAAGTCCCGTAACAAAGTGATCAGTTGATGAATAAATAAGTTAGATTTGAAAATTGATTAATGGTTTCTATTTTATGCAAATCATTTACCGAGAGCACGTTAGAGTTATATAGTCGTTAGTAATTTTTACTCATCAGGTTCACAAAAAAGTAAGGTATATATATATATATCTATATCTATATCTATATATATATATATATATATATATATATATATATATATATATATATATATATATATATATATATATATATATATATATATATATATATATATATATATATATGTGTATATATATACATATATATTTATTTCTATATATATATATATATATATAAATATATATATATATATATATATATATATATATATATATATATATATATATATATATATATATATATATATATATATATATATATATATATATATATATATGTATATATATTTATATTATATATATATATATATATATAAGTATATATAATATGTATATATATATTATATATATAATATGTATATATATATATATATATATATATATATATATAATAGAGTTCGAATCACGGAAATATTCGGTCTATTGAGTGAAATATATGTTTATAAACTCATTTATTTAAAAAATTCTCAATATTTCAACACTTTTTTATGTCTTCTTCACTTCTTAAGGAGAAATCAAGCTGAAATACAACAAAGATAATGATAAAAAACATAAAGTAATGTATATAAAAATTAACCTTACTTACAATTAGAGTTAAAATGATGATCTAATAATTATAATGGACGTATTATTGCGTGTAACTTATAATTAGGACCCTTAGTCAACATTAATACTATGTGGAATGAGAGGCTCGAAATTAAGAATCGTATGCTCTCTTGAAATTTCAGATACCGGTCTCCAGATTGCAATGTTATCATTCAAAAACAATGAGGTGTGGGGGACAAATGATATTGATTTTATTTTAAAATATTCGTGTAAATTACGCTATAGACAGTTTGAGCGTAATTTACACGAATATTTTAAAATAAAATCAATACCTATCATTTGTCCCCCACACCTCATTGTTTTTGAATGATAACATTGACATCTGGAGACCGGTATCTGAAATTTCAAGAGAGCATACGATTCTTAATTTCGATCCTCTCATTCCACATAGTATTAATGTTGACTAAGGGTTCTAATTATAAGTTACACGCAATAATATGTCCATTATAGTTATTAGATCATCATTTTATCTCTAATTGTAAGTAAGGTTAATTTTTATATACATTACTTTATGTTTTTTATCATTATCTTTGTTGAATTTTAGCTTGATTTCTCCTGAAGAAGACACAAAAAAGTATTGAAATATTGAAAATTTTTTGAATAAATGAGTTTATAAACATATATTTCACTCAATAGACCGAATATTCCCGTGATTCAAACTCTATTTTGTATCAATAGTTCGTGATAATACTTATTACTTAAATATATATATATATATATATATATATTTATATATATATATATATATATATATATATATATATATATATATATATATATATATATATATATATATATATATATATATATATATATATATATATATATATATATACTACCATTTTTATGCAGAAGTGCATTTTTAATAAAAAAATTCATTAAAAACTTATTTCTTCTCTTCGTCATTTATAACGAGAGTCATTATAGTATAAATTAGAATTAAAATATAATTTGAGTATTTTTCTCAACAATTTTTTAATTACACGGCCAGGTGTTATCAAATAAATTGCCACTTCATTAAAAATAGATGAGTAACCAAAAAAAAAATGAATATAATGATGAATTTAATGAAAAATTTAATAAAAAATGATCATTATACATTTAGCAATAATTTATAAACTCAATATTACGAGTTTACGATCGGGACAACCAGTTGACCTCACATGATTCTCTGACCGCGCGCTCTCCGCCCTCTATCTCGAAAACAGTTCGAGCTATGAAAAAATGTTAAATACAAAAGTTGTAGAGAATGTAATTCTCTACAATATTGATAATGAATACAAATAGCGTAAAAACCATAGAAAACGAGATATTTGCAGAAAATACCGATTTTTTACCTTTGGCCCCTGACTTTAACACTTGCGACCATCCAATTATATGTGACTTTTGAGAACAGTTTAAGGATGCCCAAATACAAATTTTTACGTGGTAATATACTAGGTATGTCGATTTTCCGAAGTTAACCGCCTATAATGACTGTCAATACGAAATGTGGTAAGAGTTGATAGTCCAATTAACGAAATTTAGTTGGAACTTTATGATCGATGAAGAGACTGCAGTCAAAAATGAATTCACACCTGTAATCCTTTCCGAAAATAAAAAGAAGAGAAGTGTCTGAATAAACGGTTCAATTAGTAGCTAACGATGTGCCCCGGAACCGGAAAGCTAGCAACGGGCGGCTGGCGATTTATGCGATTCGCAAATCAGATAATGGCCGTGTTGCCGTCAGTTTTTTGGCCGTTTATCCGCTCGGTCAATTGGCTGCACTGCGTTTTAACGATGCCTGCGTCCATAGACCGAGGCGATTATATTGAAATACTGTCGCCCGCAACGATGGAATATCTAGGCTCCGTGATTTATGACATTACGCCCTTATTCTAAGCCGCTTGGAAATGGGTAAATCATACGTAGTATTATGTCGTTGTTATAGGTTAATGAAAACAGTTAGTATGATGGATGCCTAGAAGTGAGATGCTTAAACTCGACAGTCACGTGTTGCATGTATTCCTAACACATCCCCTAAGCCCGTTTTCTTGAAGTTTGAAATCTGCGGTATTCATTCAACAGGATGAGCTCGTTCGGAACTTGAAAAGTAAGTGTCGTTAATTTTCAACTGGCAGATTGAATAATTTTTCGACTCCTAAGTTTAATTTTCTTTATCATCATATACCTAGATGATTTTCCTAATAAATTGAAATCAAAAAACTAATTTTTGATCAATAATATTTTTTGCAAGATCAATATTTACTCTAAATTGCAGTAAGCTAAAAGAAATGACTCCTGAAACTATATCTACCTAGTTTTACTGAATATCTTCTAGCAATCTATCCTACATGTGGCAATTGTAGGTACCTACCTTTAGTAGGTTAGCATTTTAGGGAAGAGAATAGTAGTTTATTCGATATTTTTTACCCCGAGGCGAAGCTAAAGGGGTTTTAGTCTCACGACAAAAAGTTGGTAACTGGCCCGATTTTAAAAATTCCAACGGATATCGATAAAACACATATGATTTCATTAGGGAATTTGAATTCCCAATTTCTACCAACGAAGAATAAAAAAATATAGCGTTTTTTAGATAGGCATTACGACATGCGCATGTGCCAAGTTCGATATGTACGAAGTCCTACAAAATATGCGTCGAAGTGCTCTGTGTGCCACGGTAACCAAGCGACGTTGATAGCTTAAGCTTGATTCTGCGTCTGTGTCTGCTCCCCATCCATAGAGATATCTTATCAATTTGATTAATAATTTGCATCAAAATGAGCCGGGATATAGAATATTCAAATTCGACAGTCAAACAATGAATTTTTTGCAAAATTTTCACGGATTTTATTCGTAATATCGACTTATTAATACATTTATTGCAATTTTCCTTCATTTCATTCGTAAAATCGACTTCATTGTTATTTAATTTATATAATAGGTACATTCAAAACATATTGACGACATGCACATGCGCCGAGGGGTTTTATCATTCCTAGTGCTACGCAGTAGGGTGTCCTTCATTTTCACTCTTGAATAAATGAGCATTTCTGATGATATTATAAAATCATATATTTCAAGATAATTCAATCAAACTCTTAAGAAGAGGGTGTTTAGTCAAAATTACATATTTTTTTTCATAGGTGCTGAAAAATATGGATAAAATCAAATTATATACCGCTGAAGACTTGTGTTTCTCCAACTAGCTTTGTCTAAAAATTGGGAGAGGTAATGTAAATTTATAATATTGTACTAGAACGTTTACCGAAAATGTACATATAGTCCAGTCAATGACCATTTTCCCGTGTATTTATCCCATACAGCACCGATTTTCATAAAAAATTGGATTTAGGTTCAACTTACCATCTATCTCAGTCTACCCTGTGGCAGGGGTTGCTTTTTCCCTGGGGGTGGATGCCACCCCTTCTTGGGAATGAAAAATTTTTATTGAAAATGAGTACGGAAATCGATAAATCGACTAATTCTAAGCATCCTCTGTTCTTCTCAGTTTTTTCCGAAAGTCAATACTTTCCCACATATTCGCGGGTGAAATTGTCGATTTTCATGCAAAAAAAAAACCACGTTTGCAGATTCTTTTTCGCGAATAACTGGAAAAATATGCATTCTATCGAAAAAATGTGGAAAGCAAATTTATAGCTTATAGAAAAACAAAGAAAATTGTGTATTTGTGATGTATGCAGATCCAATACAAACGGAATTATTGCTTGTTGAAAGTTGACTGGTATTTTCAATCGCCAAAATGGAAAGTTTCTACGTACAATAACCAAAAACCAATGCATTTTTCCAAAACTCATAAAACTTTTTTTAAAGTCCTTTAGAAAATCTTTATTTTCATTTTTTATGAAAGTTTCTAGCAACAAAACTAAGCGTGCTATGAAGAGAATAATGTCGATTTCTAGTTTTTCGTTGGAAAAAAATAGTTTAAATCTCAACCTTTCTTCCACCCTATTCGAAAAAAATTGTTACTACTTTACAATTCAGTTCATTCATGTTTTTATAATACGTTCGAGTGTTTGACCAGTTTAAAGTACTTCTCTTTGAAAAAAATTGAGTTTGAAGCGAGAAAATCATTTTCGTAATTTGGCGAAAAATCGTCTTTTCTTCAAAATAACTCAAAAGCTATTAATGATACGCAAAATTTTGTGGAGTAAGAAATTATATGTTTTTCTTATTTGAAAATGTTAGCGTTTAATTTTTTTTATAGGATAAAAATTAAGTAAGATATGGCCTTTTAAAGCTTGCGTGTGTTCGCGCAAAGTACCTCTTTTAGCATGAACCTTCTTGAAAATAAGACCTGAAAAAAAATTTCATTTAGATGAGCTTATAGCTCTTAAAAAATTCTACAAAATGCTTTTTTAAAGGACTTAATTGCTTGAAAACTAAACGAGGTATGGGGAAAAACCAAAAGCACATTTTTGTAGTAATTAGAATATGTATTAGTACATTGATGAGTACACATAGTGGTAAATACCAATCAACTTTCGACAATCAATAATTCCGTTTGTATTGGGTCAGAATACATCATAAATACACGATTTTCTTTGTTTTTTTATAAGTTATAATTTTGCTCTCTACAGATTTTTCGATAGAATGCATATTTTTGCAATTATTTGCGAAAAAGAATCTGAAAACGTGATTTTTTTGCCTGAAAACCGACAATTTCAGTCGCGAATAAGTCGCAAAGTATTGACTTTCAGAAAAAACTTCATGAAACAAAAGTTGCTTAGAATTATTAAATTCATCGATTTCCGTACTTATGTTTAATGGAAAATTTTTCATCCCTAATAAGGGGTGGCATCCACCCCCCGAGGAAAATCAACCCCCGGCGCAGGGTAGACTTTAAATTAAATGGTGAGTAGAACCTCAATCCAAATTTTCATACAAATCGGTGCTGTATAGGATAAATACACAGTTTATACTTTTTTTACCGTCATTGACTGGACTAATAACAGACGTTGTGAAATGTAGTAATATTTCGTTTAATATGAAGATTCGAAAATTTCCAAAAACATGGATTTTCAATTTGACATAATTTATTACTTGTAATTATCATACTTTTGTAGCTGTAAGTACTGAAATTGAAATATCAAATAGCACCATCGGGTGAGTGATACATCGAATTAAAACTTAAAACTCTTTCAATATGGAACCTGAATGCCCGAGAAATTCGAAATTCATGTTTTTTTTCTGACAAGATCTCAATTTTTTCGAAGGATTCAAAGTCAATAGTATCAAAAGTGCTTCTTTATACGAAGAGCTCATTACGTGATTTTCTGTTTTGGAATTGTTTCAAAACATTTTAAACGAAATATTCTTTCGAAAATTTCTATCTGATGGAACTATCTTAGGATTTAATACTAATGTTTTAATAAAATATCTGTAGCAAAGATTTTACATGTTTTTGATATTATTTCACATGCCAAATGAACAATTCATAGGTATATTGAAGTAATGCGCTCGAGTTCATCCTTCATGGAGGGATTTGCACTTGAAAACTGCAAAGTAGGGTATATAAAATATTCGTTGAAACTATGAAAAGCACGAATAATATTAAATTGCTATAAACGTACCTACCTACTTGTTGAAATAAATGTGCAACTTTCAACTACTTGAGCTGTTTATCTCGAGTCAATAATGTAGGTAGTAGGTACTTAAGTTTATGAACTGAACAATAAATGAGCGTGAATCTTAATAATGACTCTCGATACCTAAATCTTTCTCAAAAACTCCGTTCATAAAATTTTGGCGTTTAATTTTTTTACTTCTTTATATATTATATTACTCATGAAGAAATTGAATCGTACTGATTTGGAATATCTAATTAATACAGAGTCAATCATGGCCCAAAGAAATAGAAATCTGCTTGTCTTTTAATTTATCTTGAAATTATCTGAATCCTTCAGTATTCAAATTTTTTTTACTTTTTAGTTCTCTTCTATATTTAGAGAATAAGTGTTTATTGAAACTTTAATAATCTTAAAGCTCAAATACTTTTTACTTCGCAATTTCTATTTAAAATTCATTTCTAACATAAGACTTCAAATTAAATATTCATATAAAAGTAATAATCAGATTAGTTGTGAATTGACTTTATCAATTTCCTTCCTCATCTCCCATATTATTATAACAAATACGAATTCTCAGTATGTGTTCAAATAAGGTTTCATGATATGAATAAGGTTTAATTTGATAATTATTACATTCCTGTACTTTAATACTTAAAATTTTATATGTCACTTGAGATTAGTTGAGTTTCGATTCAAATCTGTGATTAACAAAGATGTTGTAAAAGTTGTTCAAGTTCAACTATTTCAAAATTTTTTATTTCATAAATTCATGAAATACGAACCCATTCTGATCCTGCACCGATGGTTGCATCCAGGCCCTTGTACTGGACAATGGTTCTTCTTTGAGACTAGGCCCTCGAGGTTGGTGATGGTGGTGCAATCCTCCTGATGCATGATCCTGATGGTGGTGCAAACCAAACATGAGGCCTGGGCCGGCCGCGACCCTTGGACCTGCGGCTGCAGAACCGGAGTAGAGTTTTCTACCCCAGGCAGCTGCCAC
>JARQZK010002901.1:242500-270000 GCA_030704885.1 Cynegetis impunctata | reverse complement strand
GCTGCTTTCAACTCCGGAGACCGTCGGTGGTGGTCTCTGGCGACGGGAGTTGCAAGTGTGTAGCGTAAAGGATTGCAGGTCGTGGTGACCTCGCTACGCAGCTTTGCGAACGTAACGTTCAGAATTTCACCATGTGATGAGTAGGTAATACTTAAATTTTTATTTTAGAAGTTATTTGCATATATATATATATATATATATATATATATATATATATATATATATATATATATATATATATATATATATATATATATATATATAATATATATATATATATATATATATATATATATATATATATATATATACCTATATATTTATATATTTATATATTTACATATATATATATATAGGTATATATTTATATATAATATATATATATATATATATATATATATATATATATATATATATATATATATATATATATATATATACATATATATATATATATATATATATATATATATATATATAATCTCTTGATAATTATTAGCAATAACAGGCTTGTTGAATCTTAAAAAACTCGATTTTATTAAAAAGTTGACGTTTCGCCACGACATTCGTAGCTTTATGAAAACTTTTGCTAATAATTATCAAGAGATTAGAAATAGTTCACAGGCAACAACAATTCGAATAAATATATATATATATATATATATATATATATATATATATATATATATATATATATATTTGATATATATGATTGAATTCTGGCACATCACTTGGTGAAACATCATAAAGAATAAAGTTTAAACACACTTGGCTTAGTTTCACTAGGTATATGGAAATATTTAGATACTGTACATATTTAGCAGAACAGGATAGTCGACATGTTTTGAGTTATGAACTCATTATCAAGACTGACTACAGCAGGAGAGTTTTACATCTTATTTTATAAAACAGACAATAGCAAAGGTGATGCATGAAAATCAATTTGTTCGTTTACAAAGGCTAATTTACTATTATGGGCGGAACTTATTTCGAGAATTTCAAGAAGGTCAAGGCGCTTTTCTTTATTACCTGAATGCAACAATTGGATTTTGTCGTAATCCAGGAAATGATTAAATTTCATACCATGTTCGGAGAAGCCAGTGGTATTTTTATTTGGTAACTTTGACCTTTTATGTTCTTCAATACGAATGTTTATATTCCTTCCTGTTTGTCCAATATAGAAAGCCGGACATTACTCGCAGAATATTTTGTAAATACCACTATTTTCTCCGATGTCAAATTTTTCTTTATTATTGACCAAGAATGACTTCAAGTTTCTTTTATTTGTACAAAGAAAGTCAATTTCGTTCCACATATAGGTACAATACATTATGAATAAAGCATTCAAAATGCTTGGATTCTTTGAAAGATCAATGAGAATCTTTTTTATACCTACGGTTTCCTATTATCTGATCCAAATTGTTAATATTCGATTTTTTTTTTTTTTTAATCGAGGTGAAAACTTCAAAAGCGATACCGGTTGCGAACCCGGCCTGTGTGGGATTCAATAGTTGATATATATATATATATATATATATATATATATATATATATATATATATAGGGTAAAGTCGGGTGAGATGGCGCAGCGGGTGAGATAGCTCATTCAATTTATTTTGTCTATGTGCTAGTAGATGGAATGCCGGTGACCTCTGGCCAATCTTGCTTATGTCCAATATATGTTGGTAAAATATCGTGGCCAGTTACGGCCTTAATAGTGAAAAAATTATTGATACTATGTTTAATCAATGCTTGAAAAAATTCCTCCTCTAGTTGTAGACGTTGTAAATTTCTTCTGCTTGATCGTAGACTAACTTAATTTGCACTACTACCTTAGAACAACATTGTTCTTAATATCTAACCTTGAAATAACGCCTTGAATGCGAATTTAAATAATAAGTTAGAAGCTAAGTGTTATCTTCCCTGGTGGGTAAGACGGCTCGAGTCATCTGACCCGCACTGTTGGGTGAGATGGTGCCCTCCAACTTTTCTACCCAGTTTCATTTATCACATGTATTTCGGAAGTAATCTCTACGTGGTGGTATTTTTTTAATTTTCAGATTAGTGACAGTTGAAAATGCTCTGCCCAGCTTTAGAGGAACAGGATTTTTTCCCTTCAGACTTGCTATTCCAGATTATGCCTTCCTCAATATTCACGAATCAGCAGGCAATAATGCATTCAACATTACGGACAAAGAAAATTTCGAAGATACAGAAAATACACCTGGCAAAATGTTAGATTCCATAAATCCCATTCCCTCCAAATTCAAAATTGAGTGTATAGTTTGTCGTCAATGATTACATGAAGGCTGAATGAGTTTTATAAAGAAGTGTCCTAGTTGTGAAAAACGCAAATGAGATTAGTAGTTTTTGAGTTGAACACTTATTTTATGTTTATTATATTTTGAATATAAATTCATTTTCCGTTCTCCACCCGAATGAATCATTTCCAGTGGTTAGTTCAAAAGTTGTGTATGCGCCATGTCACTCGCATAAATATCTCATTACTTTTTTAGTGCGCCATACTACCCTCCCTTGGTGGGAGAAATGGCGCCCATTAAGCCTTTCTCTATAAAAATTTCTCAGTTGGCAAAAAAGCATATTTTTGTCTTATTTCAATAATTTTTGTTTACTTCTGTTCACTATCTCCACTTTGTAAAATATTCGATATACTTATATGTGCTTTAGTGCTCTTTTCACCGTTACAAAAAAAAGTACGCCAACTAACCCGACTTTACCCTATATATATATATATATATATATATATATATATATATATATATATATATATATATATATATATATATAAATATATATCAACATTGCCTACCCACTAAAAACACCTCTGTTCTTTCGGTTTCCGGGCATAAGCCTACTAAACCTCCAGTCTCACACTTAGATTAGGACTCTCGTGCTGCGGTCAGCACTAGAACCTGTTCCCTTCCTTGTGTCTATATTTCAAGACCCAAGTGTATATCTCTATGCGTCGCGTCGCATTAATTTTGAAATCAAGTAAACATACCTAACGACTGCCCGTTTCATTCTCTGTCGACTGGAAGTATGTTCGCTTCATCCCAGGTTGGCTCGAACTTGAACAATGCTCATCACTCCGACCTCGAGATCCAACATCCATTTTCACACTCGTCGTCTGCAATGACCATTACTCCGACATCGAGATCCAATATCCATCTTCACTCTCGTCGTCTGCAACGAGCATCATTCGTCTTCGAACCTGACGATCCGCTTCCATCCCACCGTTCCGTCCTCTGTTGGGCGCTGCTCCTTACTAGCGAACCGATGAAGAACGTGTCTGATGGACAATCTCTCAGCCCATCTAGGTCCTTCTTCACTCCTCGTCGTGTTCAGTTTCAGTCGCTTACCGTTGAATTCACCGCTTTCCGAGGGCGATGCTGCTTCCTCGGTGGTCTGGTCTCGAATGTGTAGTAATATTCGATACCTCGCTTGCCTATTATTTATATATTTCAAGTATTTCCACTTTCCAGGTTGTATTGAGAGCTTGCCAGTAGAATATACTCCAAAATTTTCCAATTATCTACTTCAAGAGTGATATTATAATTATTTTCATTTATTTGAATAGGTAGAAATAATAATTGATGAGAGGAAATTGTAAATTTCAGTAGGTATGCTACATAGATCAATAGATAAATGGGGATTCATATATATTTTATTTATTCTGCTATTTATGCTGGTTAAATTAGATATTTATGTAGGAGAAATCCACATTCGAAGTAGTGTCTCACTCAAAATATATTTATAAATACACACTGAAAAAAGAGGGTTTATATGATCGTCTTTCTGATCTTTTTCATATTATCCATATCTGAAAATTCTATAAGTTGAAGAGGAAAGTATATTGATTTAGAACTCCCGTACAATACTGACAAAGAAGCGAATCTTTCTAAGAATGATCATTTAACGTTAGTAACCTATCTCATAATTTTACACAAATGTCATATAATTATAATAGAACGGATTTTCAAGTCTATACGTCAGAGCTTACTGAAAATTGCTGATTCCCCTAAGACATCTAGTGTCTAAGCTGGAACAACTTGGACGTTAGGTATAAACAACCGCTTATACAAAATAATAGGCTATTTCTTTACGTTTCTAACGAAAATTTACGAACCCAGAGGGCGAATAATTACGATTCATTCGCAATGCGTACTTCGATCGTTCATTCATTCTATTATACCCCCAATTGATCGAAATTCGCGTGCGGTTATGCTCTTCTCTCTGCGTGTTTGTGCTTGAAGATTTTTTGCTTATATATTTTCTTTTACCAATGATAATGGTGACTATTTTGTGTTAACTATTTGATTAATTCATTTTGATAACAATGAATATTGAAACACTGTTGAATGGTTTTCGACTGGACAACGCAGTTATACAACGCTTTAAAGGTAGGTGGCACATATTGTATTTAGTGATACCTTAGTGCATTGGAGAAAAAAATGATTCATTTCGAAATCTGATTCGCAGAAAGGTTCGAAATTCCATCAAATATTACCGAACTAGAGTTAAAAATGAACGAAGTTAACCTTGCATAATGCAGAACTATATAATTAACTAGTGCATAGGAGAAAAAAGTTATTTTACTGAGATCTGTTCTGCAGAACAGATGAAATTCATTCGCACATTTCCAAATAATTGGATTATTCGAAAATGCAATAAAACGCGCGGGAATCTCATGTTTTCCAACATCACGCGGCATGCACAACGAAATTGACCTTTATGTATAGTAGACATAGAGTAGTTTTTATTTCCCCCCTCTTTTTTTAAGATGCTCTCTGTAAATTGAATCAATTATTTTTTACACATTCCTACATTTTTCAGAGGAAGGAATTGATGAGGATTCTTTCAGGATGTGGAATGATAATACAATATCTCAATTAATTCCAAAAATTGGCCCTCGCCTGGTATTCAAAAAAACGTACCAAGAATACCTTTTGAATTTGGAAATATCTGAAGTGAGTTATTTTTGATTATACTATAATGAATTTCCTTGTTTTAAAAGTATTTTAAGTGATATATATTTTTGTTATATTTGTTAATATGAGAATTTATATTTATTTTGTTATGTTTTTTAATAAAGAGATACAGAATGATTACATTAAAGAATGTTTTAATTTTACCACCAGTATTAATGTGGTTTCATTTAGAAAATGGCTCATTAATATAAGTTAGTTGCAGATTCCTTAAAACATAATTCAATTGCTTGGTCTGAAGAAGAATATGCTCAACAAATTTATTAACTAATTCATTTTGAATTTTTTTGTAATGTTCAAGTTTCATTGTGTATAATGAGGGATAATTTTTTACAGACATTATATACATTTGGGCTGACAAAATTGTTCATTACATACAATTTTACAGATTTACTGGATTAATTATACTTAACTAATCGTATATTCGAAGTTATACCACTAGCGTGTAGTATCGAAGTGGATGGATTTTTAAATGTATTGTACAAAATGATGAAGGCTATAAAACCAATTAATTAATTTTAAATACCTGGCCTAAAGAAACAATCTGCTGGATATTCTGAGGGTGAATAGAACAGTTTACTTAAGTTTATATGACCGTCATATAAAAACAATAGTCCTTGATTGTTCAGGCTAGTGAACTAAGATATTAAATATTACTCAACTTTCCACTGGAATTTAGTAACTTCTGTTTATTTAAATGAAGTATCCTGCTTCAGATATAGTTAATGAAGCGTTTATTTGTTTATTTGAAATTCATATAACAGGTATATGAATTTCTGATATCCAGTATAGGATTTTTTTTCAGTGCAAGAATAAAATTGACGATATTTACAGAAAAACTGACTACGCCACTGGATTCTATGCAAAAAACTCCATCAATATCAGTTTTTACCTTTCCGATAAGTAAACGCATAACAGAATTACTAGGAGTTGTCTAAAAGCGGATATTTTCTGTATGTTATCACCCTGTAGCTAAAAAACTGAGTAACCTAGGACCAATTTGGCATCTGATTCCTGCGTTTCGTCGTAAACTAGCCCAGAAATGTGAAAACCGCAACTCTCTATCTCTACTGATAACCCCTGTACGCCCCAAATAAGTACGACGAATTCTGGACACCCTATACAGCTGAACTGCATTATTTTATATAGGTGAATCCGACAATCTCTATTTGATGGTGAATTGTCAGTCAGATGATGAATTTTTTTGTACAAATATTGAAAAATGAGAACAGTTTGATTTTTCCTCAAATGGATATGTGACTCACTAAACTATGAAAAACTTGGGAAATAAATGAAAATATGAATTCTTCCTACACCAATTGAATTTCCATATTCCTAGTACCTACTCTTCGTTTTACTTATATTTGATGTTGTACAATATATTGGTTTTCTTCGCCAGTATAGTATCCCATAGATAATTTTTAATATCAGTTTCCTTTAGATTGTGAAAAAGGTGAGGTGTGACCATAATACCTAATATAGCTATTTATGATATTAGTGTTGAAAGTGATACTTTATTTTTCACGAACAAAATAAAGTCACTTTTAACACAAATATCATACACTAGGTTTTGTACACCTTTCCTATTTTGGTATCAAAATAAAAGTCGAAAACGCATACTTTCGACATCTCTTGAACTAATTATTTTTGGTTTTTCTAACAAGCATCGCGTATGTTGTGGGTTGTGATAACCATATTATTGATAAGTGACAAAAACAGTTCACAAAATGTCAGTCGATAATAGTATATTATTCAACGAGCACAAAACGATTGCTATTTTTCACGAGGGTGAAGTTTGCGACACGAGCCGGAGGTGAGTGTCGCAATTCATCCGAGTGAACAATTGTAATTTTGTGCGAGTAAATTACTATACTTTGTCCACGACTTCCTCGAAAAACTTAGTATCTACTTATCTGCATTTTCAACAATAAAAATAGTTATCAAAAGTGTTGACATAACATTTTCTGTATTCGCTGAAAACTGCATACTCACGTAAACGTCAACTATCTCACTTGACATCGATTCCATTCCTTTCTTTCACTCTGATGAAAATGAAATAGATAATTTTGCATTTATTTATTTATATTAATATTAACAGAACAATTATTAAAAATAAACGAAGTCATTGAATTTATAGATAAATCAATGTTTTAGAATCTAACAATAATAACATCATAATGTAAATGATGTTTCCTAGTTTAGATATACGTCCTAAGTGTGACGTCATGCAGTTAATAGTGAACCATTATTCACTAGTGAATACTATGTAGTGTTACACTTTAATAAGCACATGTATAATGAATGTTTTATAGTACAGTCGTGGACAAACATAATCCAAATAAAAGTGACGATTTGTTTCTAATACACATTGAAGAGGCTGCAAAAAGAGCCACACTAGGAATTCTGCGCCAGCAGTAGGTATACCAAATTGCATAGGTATACTAATTTTCTTGCCTGGTGAAGATTGAAGAACATGAAAGGAAACTTCAGCGAAATTGTCTTTAAAAATGTTCGTTGATGAGGATTTTTCTTTCGACACGACGTGTTTAAAAGATTTTCAACACTGAGTGTTGAAAACATTTTTAGCACTATAGTAAAATAAAAACGTACACTTTCAAAACTCAAAGAAGGCATTAAAAACGTCAGTTTTGATGGTTGGTGTACAAAAATTTGTTTATTGAATTAGTAAAACTTGAATATATTTTCTGTATTCATTACAAAATAATAATTTACCACAAAAACTGTACAATTGTAACGTTATGAAATACCGTCCACTGGCTAAACCAAATTTTAGCCGACATCAGCCAGGAAAGAAGATTCGATGATTTCTAGCGTCACTTTAAGTTGTAGGAGGTATAAAAATTCGTCGAAGCCGGACGATGCAAAAAGTGCCTTCTTTTCGATTTGTGAATTGAGTTGATACGATGAAATGATATTATTAAGGCAATAGAGTTTTCACTTTATGGTTTTTCCTAAATATAATGAATTTTTCTTAAATATCGAAATATATATTTTCTGTTTTTTAACAAGTTTCATTTATTCTAATTTTATGAGTTTTTTTTTGTAATCTTTTAACCAAAGTTTTCAATAATTTTTAATAGAGATTTACTAAAAAATTTCATATTTTTTCATTGTCTGTATATAGATAAATCAGGTAAATTGTAACTAGAATTTCCAATTTTTTTTTAACTAGCCGGAACTTCATTTTATGTAGAATGTCTTAAAATTTATTTTCATTACTTCGCAGGGAAAATTCATGTTACAGAATATAGAAGACAGAACTAATTTTCAATACACTGTCAATAAATGAACAAATAGAAAGTAGTAACGAGCATATTGTTCTACTTTATTCAATTATATCAATTTTACTGTTGAAGAATTCTTAACGTAGCTTTATCTGCAATGTGATTTCTATTTCCATATGCTATTCATTGCGTGTAATCAGGTTCAGAAATTTATACTAATGCTGTTCTTCTATTTTCCCATTATTCTCCAACTGCAAATTAAACTAATTTATCCGTTTAAGAGACTTCTTTGCCGGAGTCGGAAAAGTGGCAGTAGTTAACATGAAAGACTAATTAAACAAATTTATGCGGCTCATAAAAATGCTTCCTTAATCGCAAGAATTGGAATGAAACTTTAGTAGGCAACGAAGCGTTGAGACCTAGGGGTGGATATGCAGATTAAGACTAATGAAGGAAATTGGACTTAACGCATCTTTAATTTTGAGACAAGGGCACATAAACTTTTCAGAAAAGATTTTTCGAAGATATTCCATGATACCAGTTTCTTTATTTCCGAATTTCTGAGCACAAACTTGTTTTATGTAAATGGATACTCTATTTTTTGAAATGGTTTTCTTTCCTATATTATCCTCAAGTTTTTTCAAGCAAATTTCAAATGTGAAAATTCTGGGTCAATCAGTCTCTCCGAACCAAATGAATTGCAGAGTGAGAAAAAAGAGAGTTCAAAGTTATAACGAAATAAGTACAGGGTGTCCCATTCTGGGTACTTTTGAATGGTATCTCTGTTATTTTTGAAGATTGCGTTTGAAGTTACTAAAACATGATCCAAACAGTAAAATTCAGAAAAATTTATAATTAGCCATCGATAACATCAATATTCTTATATAAAATAAAGACAAGTATAAACTCATTGTTTCAAATCCTTTGGTACCACAAATTTACTCTTTAATTGAATTACACAAACCAGGCTATCCAATCAGACCAGTAGTGTCATTCACTACAGCACCTTCATTCAGCACCTTAATTCAAAATTATTGTAAATTTCAGCCTAAATTCTCAATCAAAAACTCTTACGATTTAGACAATAATATTGAAAATATTCAATTGCCACTTAATTCTAATTTGATGTCCTGGGATGTAGTTAATCTTTTCCAAGTATACCACCCAAGGTTCCTTTAACCCTAATAGAAAAGTTACTTAATAGCAATCTTGTTATAGTTATTAACGTAACAAGGCCGATATGTAGCAAATAACGGATGAGGTTGGATATTGTAATCCGAGGCGCAGCCGAGGATTATAACTAACCGAATCCGTTATTTGCGTATCGGCCGTGTGTCGTTAAAAAATTTTCGTAATCCCGTTGAAAGATTATATTTTGATTCCGAAGAAAGAAAAAACCCCGTACCTCGCAATTCTAAAGAAAAATCCCAACGTCGTGCACTCTATTGTCATGGAACAGTTTGACAGTTTTATAAGCAACGTCAGTTTTTTGTGTTCTCAAGTTCGCTTTAACGACGACCATGGATGAAATTGAGGAACAAAATCAAATTCCTTTAGTAATATTGGGAGAATCATGTGCAGTGCAGCGAGTGTTGATTAACTGCCGAAAATAACTCAAGAGCGATATCAAAAAGAATATGAAAATTTTGAAATGTGGCGTAAAAGCAAGAATGTAAAGGTGGTTAATGAAGATGTATTATTAGCCTATGCGAAATGAAAATCAGAGGTTTATTCTCCCAACTCGCTGTGGACCAAGATTTCAATGTTGTTATTGTAAGCAGAATGATGTTTTGAAATAAATATTTGAACAAGTGATTTAAGTGATTTAAGTGATTTAACGGCCGCCGGCCGTTATAAAATTATAACGGCCGGCGGCCTTTAACACTGACTTTTCAATTGTCCTCTGAACACCGTTAAATCAAAATAACAGTATGGGATTACGAAAATCCTTTTATGAAATCAGATAAATTGTCGCTTTTGGAATTATGCCTGGAACAGAATTATTTTAGTTTCAATGATAAGATTTACAGCAGTACTGAAGGCTTAATAATTATGGGAAACCCCCTGAGCCTTTTGTTGGCTGAAGTATTCATGGATAATTTGGAACAGTTAATGCATAATCATCCTGTTAGTGGACAATTCGTTTATTGGTTTAGATATGTGGATGATATTATTTGTTGTTTCACTGGTACTCTTAGACAACTAGACTGCTTTCAAACATTCATTAACACATTACACCCTAATATAAAATTCACTTTAGAGATGGAAAAAGATAACTCAATTAACTATTTGGATTTGAAAATAACAAAAGTAGATAACAAACATAATTTTTCAATTTCTCGCAAACCATCGCACACTGATAGCGTCATACATATTACTTCCCTACATCAATTCCAACACAAAATGGCAGCTTTCAATAGTATGGTACATCGTTTAGTAAATATTCCACTTTCAAACGCGAATTTTAACATCGAGAAAAACATAATTAAACAAATTGCCGTATATAATGATTATGATCCCATAATAATAGACAATATGATAGATAAAAAGTTGTTCAAAAATGCGATTAGCCAGGTGTACCGCCTTACTAAAAGTAATATCAAATATAACAGCCTCATTTTCATCGGAAATTCAAGTAAAAAACTTAAATCTCTCTTATCAACATTAACATTGCTTATCGTACCGGTAATAATTTAGGAACTCACATCAAAAATAATAATTCCAAAGTTCCTAAAGATAATAAATCAGGAGTTTATAGAATTAATTGTAGTGATTGTGATAAGTTTTAAATTGGTCGAACTGTCAGAAGTTTTCAAACTAGAATTTCAGAACACAAATGTAGCTTTGTTAATCAGAAGTCGGATTCACATTATGCAAACCATTTAATCCAAGAAAATCACACATTCAATTTCGATTTTAAAATTTTAAATACTGAAAGTAAGGGAATTAAACTTAATTTTTTAGAATCATTACAAATAAATAAATACAAGCATTCCGGTCTCCTATTGAATAACCAAATCGATTATACTTCAAGCCCCCTTCTTAATCTTTTCGAAATTACCGAACTACCTGACTAGCAGTTCAGAATTGGTTTTTCCTATTCTAATAATTATCTCGGAAGGCAATGGCAAACCACCGAGCAGTATTCTGCCTAGTAAAGACTCTGTAAAGACGTTCGGAACCGTCGTAAAATTGTAGGTCCCTTCTATTCGTGTATCGCTGTATCACGCACAGCACGAGTAGTTGTAGAAAGGTCGCCACGCCCTAAACCGGGTACGGCACCACAAGAAGAAGAATAATTATTTGTAACCATCTTTGTATTTACCCCTTTTACACAATTTGTCATTTCTTGTTTTCGATAGGTATAACAGAGAATCATAAATAGTTTGCCATTCGCATCTGAATAAGAAGAAGTTTCACCGAAACGTGCGTTATGCGTTATTTCTTTTAATAAATGCGTAAATTATTATAATCAACCAAAAAAAAAACTGTTGTACCTATATTAAGTTACAAAAACAACGTAAATTTTTCATGAGCTAAGGGTATCAACTGATGCATCATTTTTAATCTCCTGAGAAAGGAAGATAAGCCTCCGGTCAATAATCCAAAGAGTAGAATCTGATAAAATATCGCATCCGCAAAACATGAAACCATAGCCATATTTATTCCCTTAATAACACACTCGCGATAATCGATAACCCTCACTCATGCGAAAAAACTCTCTTATTCGTAAACCTCAAGAGACTACCCATCCCATTCATTAATTTGCGAAAAATCACCATTTCCGGCGCAGTCTAATGGATTTCGGTCATCCTACGAGCCGTTATTGGCCACTGTGACGGTAGGAAAGAGGACGCAAAGTAGGTGAATATCATTAGAACGAGCGCTGATGGCGACCGAGGCGACGAAAACGACGCGACCTGACAACTTGAGGACAAAGGAAGAGCGGCATCGGATGGCAGGATAATCAGCGCTGGCGAGTGCATGATCATGTCGAGCCCTTCGAAATTCCCCGGACTACTTGCCTAATCCATCACTATATTCATTTTACGCCATAACGCCGCCGAAGACGATGTTTCGCCGTTATCTGTTGTTAGATTCTGCGTATGTATCACTTGGAAGATTTGTTCAGTATTGAAAACTTTCGGAAATTAAGCGATCTTTCAATTAAATCGTAAAATACTTTTCATGATCCAGTTCTTCTGAAAAGTTATATGTGAAGATAATAAAATAAGCTACTGATATTTTCTCAGTTTATTACCTTATTTTTTCAACTTATCCAATGATAAATTATTGATAATTGTACCAGTGCAGTTCTTCAGACAGATTTATTTATTATTTATATGAGCAATATAATAAAAACTAAGAGAGGGGCCTTTGGACAGAACTGAGTTCTTTTCTCTGTATTCTATGTGTAAAATAGCTGGCACAATGAAATTAAGAGAAATTTATAAACGATTCGAAATAATTGAAGATTGAGAGAATAAATCAGAATTATATATATATATATATATATATATATATATATATATATATATATATATATATATATATATATATATATATATATATATATATATATATATATATATATATATATATATATTGAACTTTTTCAAAACAATGATCTCTTCAGAAGAACAAAGTTTATCAGAATCGAGTAAAATGAAACAATATTCTCATTAGGGCCATGTTCAATGTAATAAATTTTAAAAGATAATATTAACATGATTATATAACTCATGTATGAATAAGTCAATAGAGTCCGTGAATTTTGCATAACTGCTGCGTATTGATAAGTGAATATACCCTTGACGACGTGATATAATCGTTTTGGTGTTTCGCCTCGTGTCAAAATGTGAATATTTTCGTATTGACGATGTTTTGACGTTTGTCAAAAAAATTAATATTTTTTATTCGTTATATAATCGTAACGAATACCAATCGAGCAATCGAAAATAATCGTTATACTGACCTCGTCACTCGACGTATTTTCTTAAAACATCACTCGAGGTGCGCTCTCGTGGATGTTTCGCAAAAAACGTCTCGTGACTCGGTAGTATAATCGATTATTTTCGATGCTCTTGTGATATTATAACTGAATATATAATGGAAACTATGAATAACTATGCTATTTTAACTATCATATCTATATATTAAATGCAGAATTATGAAGTAAAAATTTCCCATGATCCCGTTCTTCTGAAAAATTATATGTGAAGATAACAAAATAGGTTAATTACTGCTATTTTCTCAGTTGATTATCATATAATTTATTTGACTTATCCAATGATAAATTACTGATAATTGTACCGGTGCGATTCTTCGGACAGATTGATTTATCATTTATATGAGCATTATAATAAAAGCAAAAAGAAGAGAAGTACCTTTGGACAGAAATAAGTTCCTTTTTCTGTATTTTATGTATAAACTTTTCACTTTCAAACTTTTTGAGAAAAGTTTTGAAAAAGCCACAAATGTCGTGGCGAAACGTCAACTTTTTAATAAAATAGATTTCTCTGAGATTCAACAAGCCTGTTATTGCTAATAATTATCAAAAAGTTATATATACATATATATATATATATATATATATATATATATATATATATATATATATATAAATAAATATATATATATATATATATATATATATATATATATATATATATATATATATATATATATATATATATATATATATATATATATATATATATATATATATATATATGTGTATATATATATATATATATATATATATATATATATATCTGCACCTACCGGTTGACCTCCGATATGCTGAAATAGTCTATTAGTTTCGGGGAAAACACGACGAAAAAGTTATATACCCTAAACCCTAATAGGCAAGCAGGTCGTGTTACTACAGATAAATCCAGATGAAGTGATTCGAAGCTAAATATTCCTCAGAACAAACAAAATTTAAATTATAGTAAATATTGTCAACTTTGAACACCATAAAAGGTTTTGTGTTCAATTTCCAAGGATTTTTTCAGCTCAATCTTGACCTAATAAAATATGAAGCAAAATCTGTGCGATTATCTTTCAACTAACTGAACGATGGAACTTTTTGAAATATCTAACACACATCTATAAGTAACGTATGTCATGAATGTATTTGTTTGCGTTTGTCATTCGCTCAAAAAATACTAATATTCATTAAAATCTATAATAACAAATTCCTGAAATCGTTATCTCTATCGCTTCTGAAACTGGATGCGTATAAATCAGAAAATTGGATAAATCTGAATGATAAACTTTATTCAATCATGTAAAGGACCCCGCACATTTAGTTAGAAAAAATATTGACAGCTAAATTCGCTAATTTTTGGATATATTGTAGATACTGGCTACCTACACAACATATCAATTTTAAATTCTGTTTCCACGACTGGTTTAGGATATAGAGTGGTCCAAATATATATGTCCAACAAAATCATATTCATAATTTCAGAAAATGATGTACACATACAAATTTTTACTGGAATATGATAACTTCACTAAAAAACCGTTATTTAAAGGAAGCCATCCAAATAACTTGAAAATGAGCCCGGCATATACAGGCTGTTTACTCGATGAGTTTGTGTATGCGGCTTCAACTTCGACAGTTTTATGCCAAAAAACTCTATTTCTAGCTTCATTGATAACAAACGATATCTTAAACAGTGAAACAAAATACAGCTTCCTACCATGTATAGTTTAGAAAAAAAAAATGGTCCAAAAGTTAAAATCACAGAATTTTTTTTCTTTATTACTTGAAAACTTTTTATTTGTGAGGTACCGGAGAGTAAGTAAGTCGAATAGTCTATAAAAAGTACATATCATGTTGAAACTGACGTTTTTATACCGTATGTTCATTTTTACAGGCATACCTCGTAGATAAAAGTGTATTAATTATTTTTCATCTTGATGTGATCAAGATATTAATTTAGAAATTGATGAAGCTCATCTCGATATTAACCTTGTTAGGTTGAGACTATTTTCGAGATATAAAAATGTTACAAAGTATCAGCTATGGATTCAAAATAATGAAGACCGAGAGTCGGTGTCGGGGTGCAACTGTACCTGTAAATCAGGTCCAAGAACACTCGGAACATGTGCTCATGTGGCAATGGTGTTGTGGTACCTTGGTTATTCTGGTGTGCTCCCGCACGTGAAATATCCTTCTACTAAAATTATAGATTCGGTAAACAACGCGATTTCAATTGATATTCAAATGTGAAAATAATTATTCATTCAGGATACTAGACTTATGGTCAAAGAACGTATTTCACTGTACCTGTATCTTGAAAAGTGAGTCTATGGATCTGGAAGAAGCGATTCTAAACCACCCTGAACAATACAAACTGAATATAAGTACTATTCTTACTGAAAATTCTCGTTGAAATCCAATCAGTCCCATTAGAATCATTAGATACACTCTCATTTTTCGACATTAGGAAACGAACATACGGTATATGAACTTTAGTTTTAACATGAATGTGGCCTGTTTTTTAACTATTCGATTTGGCAATGAACTCATTCATTTTTCCAGTACCTCACAAATAATCCATGTACAAAATATAAAGAAGAAAAATTCGGTGATGTCAAATTAGACCATTATTCTTTCTAAATTGTACATGGTAGAGAGTTTTACTTTCCTTCTACTATTTCGGGTATCCTTTGTTATTATTAAGTAAGAAATAAAGCCTTTGAAACATAATTGTCGAAGTCGAGACCGTGTACACAAACCCATCGAGTAAACAGCCTGTATATGTCAGACTCAATATTTGAGTGACTATAGTCAAGCTATAGCTTCCCACTGAGGTTATCGCATTTCACAGAAAGTCTGTATGTTAACAGCATTTTCTAAAATTGTAAAGATGGTTTATCGAGACATTGACATTTGGACCACTCTATATCCCAAACCAACCGTGGGAACAGAATTGAAAATTGATATATTTCATAGCTGGCCAGTATCTATAATATATCCAAAAATTAGCGAATTTAGCTGTCGTCATTTTTTCTAACTAAATGTGCGGGATCCTTTATTGAGTTGTTATAACTAGGTAATAGCTAACTGACTCCTGCTATTCGATAGACTTGAGATCGCAATTGTAGACCTTAGCAATTAAAACAAAAAATGAACAAAATAATTAAAACAGTTGAAACTATAGCTGAAGAATAAAAATATAATCAAACAATTTAAGCTAAACCAAAATCATAGATCACTATTGAATGAAAGCAGAATCAATCTTCTTTCTTCACGAAAGGAGGAATAATGATGAGATAAATTTTTTAGAGATCATAATTCCACTTGTGCTCAGAACTGCCATCAGAATCAAAAGATCTGCATAGCTAGAACCTCGTAACGAATTTAATATATTCGATCAATTTTTAATTTTGACAGAAAAAAATTTACCTATATCTGAATGGTTCGCTTCTTAATAATTGATTCATCCGCATCGAATTTTGTGTATTAAGTGTGCAGAGAGTAGGTACTTAGTGAGTTTCCATTTTGTCACTTTTTCCATAACTTGAACGTCAGTTTTCAGTGTTAAATAATGATTTAGATTGCGGTTTTAAATGAAATCCATTGCTCTCATCGTACCATATGAAGGCGATTAAAATGAAATAAGGCATAATATTTACTAATCGTGATTTCATCATGAATTTTCATTTAACATCAGCAAATAACATTAAAACACATAGATCTAGAGAAACGCTTAATCTGAATAATATGAAGATAATTTCTGGATATGAGACTTTAACTACATACTAAATCAATATTATCTAGTATTTGACTATAAGTCACTTATATTTCACCCCTCTATAAGGGTGCACTATAGTGACTATTATGCAAATGGTTAATGCGCAAACAAAATTCCTTGTATGCTGACTTATATAAGGATATGAAACGTAGGAATTTAGCATATGAGATATATCATTATTGGGGATGTCTTTGTATATACTTAATTATCTATAAGCTCATATTCTATCAACATGGAACTTGCTTGATGATCATGAATTCACTAAAGGCAACTGAACGTCTTCTACAATATCCTTGATAAAAAATTTTAATTGAAATAACTTACATTACATAAAGTGAACAAGGAAAATTCTTTAGTAATTGAAAAAATTATCAAACAACTTCCCAATTAACCTAGTTATGCGTATTCAATACGGGTCAAGTCACCCCGACTTAGAACCTGCGAACAGCTGTTCCGATCTTATTAGATCTCAGTGGAGCTTATTTGACTTGGAGTGAATTAACAAATTCCTATTTCTCAGATCTGTAGTTAAACAGTTATAGCACTTACAGTTTTCATGTTCAAGCCAAAAAAAATTAATAATTAACTATGCATAATTAAATTTCCTCCTCTTTTCGAATCTTATTTTGGATATCAAAAATCCTTATTATTTTTAGAGTTAATCGTAGAAAATCAAACTTTTATTTTTCAGTAATTTTTTTTTAACTTTTACAAATTTCGCGAGCGGAACTGTATTTTGCAAAAGAAATCTACATTCTATTTCGAATCGACGATAACCTGAGACTGTTGAAAAAAGAGCACTTGTTGACTAGACTAATTCTCCATGATTCTCTATGAAGTTTTTTCAAAGATGTGTGGCATAGGTAAGCAAGTTACTTGTAAAACGACTTCGTAAAAAGCTATAGGATTCTCTACTGAGATAATTCACTTTGTTCGAGTTTATGAAATATTCAATTACTTTGAACATTAGGAGCAGTATGACTGTTGAGTGGGAATCAAAAAAAAAAGTTGAATATATTATTCAGCTTCAATTACTCATATTTTATATTATTAGTTTGAATATTTATGTGCTTCAAGAGAAACAAAAATTAAACAAAAATTCCTACTCAGTATAGTAATCAAATATTTAATAAAGTTTAAAATTTAAAATAAAACTCAATTGGCTTTAGTTTCACTATATAACAATATTTGAATAAAGTATAAACTTTAAAATAAAAAACACTTGGCTTATGTTTCACAATATAACAACTATTCAGATACTGTATTTAGCAGTAACGAAAAGTCGACATGTTTCGAGTTATGAACTCATTATCAAGACTGACTACAGGAGAGTATTACATCCTATTTTATAAAACAGACAAAAGCAAAGGTGATACCTGAAAATCAATTTGTTCGTTTACAAGGGGTAATTGACTATTATGGGCGGAACTTATTTCGAGAATTTCAAGAAGGTCAAGGCGCTTTCCTTTGTTACCTGAATGTAACAATTTGGTTTTGTTGAAATCCAGGAAGTGATTGAATTTTATACAATGCTCAGAGAAGCCGGTGGTATTTTTGTTTTGTGAAATCGAATATTTATATTCCTTTCTGTCTGTCCAATATAGAAAGCTGGACATTCGTCGCAAAATATTTTATAAACACCACTGTTTTCTCCGATGTTAGATTTTTCTTTATTATTGACCAAGAATGACTTCAAGTTTCTTTTATTTGTACAAATTGTTTTAACGTTATGTTTCGATAGTCTGTTACAAATTTTGCTACTCAAATTAGGCTCATAATTTATTGGGAAGTATTTTTGTTCTTCATTAATAGTTTGCGTGGGGTATATTGAATGCAACAAATACTTTATTCGTTTTTTCCCAATGAGCTTGTCGATAAGACTTTTATTGTAACCGTTATTAGTGGCTAATAATTTATTTGTATTAACTTCAGTTTGAAAATTTGTTTCCGATAATGGAATAGTGAACAACCTATGGATGAACGAATGAAAAGCACTGAGTTTTATTTTAATGTGTTGGTTACTGTCGCTGTGAATTAAAGTATCTGTGAAGGTTGGTTTTCTATAAATGTTGAAAGTAAGAGAATTCAAATTCCTAGCAATCTGAAATTAGAAATTTAAGATACCGTTTTCGTTTTCTACTTCTTTTGTAAATTCAATCGAATTGTAGAAAGTATTTATATATTTAAAGAAATTATCTAACTGCCTATCTGTACCGGTCCAAACTCGAAACATGTCGACTTTTCGTTACTGCTAAAACAGTATCTAAATATTTGTTATATTGTGAAACATAAGCCAAGTGTTTTTTATTTTAAAGTTTATACTTTATTCTTTATAATGTTTCACCAAGTGATGTGCGAGAATTCAATCTCAGTTAAAAACAATATTTAGATACTGTATTTAGCAGTAAAGGATAGTCGACATGTTTCGAGTTATGAACTCATTATTAAGACTGAGTACAGGAGACTATTACATCTTATTTCCTAAAACAGCTATTAGCAAAGGTGATACCTGAAAATCAATTTGTTCGTTTACAAGGGGTAAGTTACAGTTATGGGCGGAATTTATTTCGAGAATTTCAAGAAGGTCAAGGCGCTTTCCTTCATTACCTGAATGCAACAATTGGGTTTCGTTGAAATCCGGGAAATGATTAAATTTCATACAATGTTCGGAGAAGCCCGTGGTATTTTTATTTTGTAAAATTGACTTTTTATGTATTTCAACACCAATGTTTTTATGCCTTCCTGTTCGTCCAATATAGAAAGCAGGACATTCGTCGCAAAATATTTTGTGAACACCACTGTTTTCTCGGATGTTAGATTTTTCTTTATTTTTGACCAAGAATGACTTCAAGTTTCTTTTATTTGTACAAATTGTTTTAACGTTATTTTTCGATAGTCTGTTACAAATTTTGGTAAGTACTCAAATTCGGCAAATAATTTATTTGGAAATATTTTTGTTCTTCATTAATATTTTGCGTTTTAAACTTTATTGTTTATGATGTTTCACCAAGTGATGTGCGAGAATTCAATCTCAGTTAATCGAATATTTGATTACGATTCACAATTTCTAATGGATAAGCAATAGAACAGAAATATTTTTCACCCTTGTAACTCTTCCAGAAATATACTTCTTCATTACTCACGATTTCCATAGATTCGTATTTATTTGTTTCGAATAAGAATATGGGGTGGATTCCGAGGTCTCTTACACAGTCTTTCCATTCAAATAAAGATTATTTATCGCCGCCAAGGATGCGCTGCATCAGTTGTAATCATTTTGAATGATGGTGATGCTAAGTGGATTGAGGCATTCGTCCTGATAATCATAAAATTTTCGTATTTTCAGCGATGAAAATTTTTTGACAGTGACGTATTGTGAAGTCGGAGCGGTTTGAATGCGTAATCCATTTGTGGTAGAAAGATAACTCCAGGAAAATGAGGAATTCCTTGAGTTAATCCGAGGCCTATTTCATTGCAGATTTTTCCATAGTATTAATATACAAAGGAAATTCAAAAATATTTCAGGATTCTTAAATTAGTGGAATCAAATTACCTTTGCTTTCATAAATATGCATAGGAAACCTTTTAACACTTATGAAATAAAATATTAATTATTCTTCTCATATGGCAGGGGTTCACAAACTTTTCCAAGTCGTGGCATACTTTTGAATTTGAATTTTCTTGCAGCACCCTGGTCATATAATATCTATCTGTGGTAGCTATATTTCATATTTGTATGACTATGGAAAATGAAACAAGCTAAGAAACTAACACAACTCGTATTTAAAATGAAAAAGTACATTAATTTATTGGTTGAAAAACATAAGTGAAAATACAGATAAAATGCAGATAATTACCTACAGACCCTCCACATACACTCGAGGTGTGTGTGTTTGGTGCGACGGATTAGCCTGCTGCTCACTGTACAATTTTCGAATCGGGAGTAATAATGCTTGATACCACTATTATTCTCATCTCTCTTTCCACATTTATTTTCGAACGATATTTGCTCTTCATAACTGCAACAGCTGAAAATCCAACTTCGCTTGGATATGAAGTCGCAAAGGGAATGAGGATACTTACAGATTTTGCACTTAGAATCGGATACTTAATTTCGACTGATAACCAACACTCTGTCAAATCCGAACAAGCGTAATTTGTCTTCAGGCTGTTGTCGAACGAGAGATCAATTAGATTCTCTTCTTCTTGCGTATTAAAATTTTTTGGGGCTTGAGCACCGAATCTTGTATAAACTCAAACTTCTCCACTTGATCTTCTGCGAAGTTCTTTGCAAACCAGTCAGTCAACTGAGATACGTGATCTCTGAAAAGTGTTATGTGAAACCCCAATTCCACTATGGGCCATGTACTGTTGCAATATTGAAAAGTAATCTTTGCCGCCATTATCACCAATTTTTCTGTTCCACAGTTATAGTTTTTTTCTGAATGATGAAATCTTCTCTACAAACTTAATTATGTGCATGTTATGACACATGTGATTTTGTTCAAATCTCCCCACTACCATTCTTCAGAAACAAAAATTTCTAGACGAAAAACTAACTTGTGTTCAATGACCTTGTATTGGTAATTCATTAGCTATAATATAAGCAACACTATAAAATAATTACAACTCGAAAATAATACTAACATTGTCAGTAAAATGCTTATAATTAAAAAAATATGTTTATTTTGGTGTCCGTAAATTAATCAGTAAACGTTTTTCCAAATGACACTGACTTTTACTTTAGTCGGGAACTGACAGTTGTGTTTTTCAGTGTTACCAGTATTAAACAGGTTTTGGAAGTTAGAAAATATAAAGGATGCGTTCATAAATCCAATAATTCAAAATTGCGTATGTTCTAAACTGCCCCTCGCCCCTAAGCATTTAATGTTTTGAATGTGCAAATAGTGACATCACTCAAGATGCAAATAATTTGAGCTATTTCATGAAAATTACGAAGAAATAAATATGACTGATTCATTCATCTTCAGATAATTTAATTCGCAGTAAAATTGTCAGATTCAAGTTAGAGTTTTTTGAGTATAGTATATATTTTTGATTCTGATGAAATAGTGTCTATATATATATATATATATATATATATATATATATATTTATTTATTTATATATATATATATATATATATATATATATATATAAATATATACATATATATAATATATATATATATATATATATATATATATATATATATATATATATATATATAATATATATATATATATATATTTATATATATATATATATATATATATATATATATATATATATATATATATATATATATATATATATATATCAGTGGCGGCTCGTGAGGTTTTGGTTTAAGGAGGCTACAAGAGGTGTTAAAAAATACACCATAGGCGAAAATTTTTAGGATTTCAAGGTCAACCGCCTTATGATTTCAAGAAAATCAAAGTAAAACAAGGACCCTAAGCTATTAATTTGTTTTCACTTTCGAGTGTCTACCTTGAGACCTACAACTCCTATTTACAATATTCACAAAAACTCTTCTCAGTCAATTAATCAATTCATCTATTCATCGAATTTTTTTTTCTTTCACAAAATAGGTACCTACCTACCTACTTAACGAATTTGTTATAAGATGGTGAGAGCAAATAAAAAGTTATTATATATTTTTGAAGACTAGCGGGATTCTGCGATCTTTAAAGTTAGCAAAATGATCTATAATATCCTCATAAAATTTTTTGTCTTTCGCCAAAAGTTTTACCAATTCCTTTTCAATAGACAACAAACTAATATTTTTCAAATGATCCTGGTTCATTGAATTTCGTGAATAAGTTTTAATTCTCTTAAGAGTAGAAAACGAGCGCTCTACGGAAGCCGATGTCACCGGGATAGAAACAATTAGACATAAGAGTTTATAAACTTGGGGTAAATCTTGATTCAAATCATTATCAAAAAGGTATTTAATAGTCCTCACATGATTTTCATTTTGCCACAAAATTTCATTGTCATTATAAACAACACACAGTTCACTTTTTATGGCCACCTTATCAAAAAAAGTGTATTTTTGACATAAATTTTCCAGAAGGTTATCTGGAAAATTAGCCGAAAATCCGGTAAACAAATTTTTATTGAGTAAGTCGAAGAAATGCAGTTCTTTCAAATCAGAGAACCTCATTTCTATTTGACCCCTAATAGTATCCAAAATTTCATAAAATATTTGCTTGTAGTGAAGCTCCATATCTGCGTAACTGAATTTCTTTCCTTTTGGGCTAAATTGAGTCGTATCATCAGTAGTTTGAAATACAGAAAATAGTTTTTTAAAATAAACTTCTGCACGAAATTCTGAAATTTTTTCCAAAAGAAACTTGAGCCGATTTTGTGAGTAAATTACATCTGAAAACTTGTGCTGTAAGATTTGAAAAACTATTTCTGTTTGTTCAAAAATTAATTTAAAGATGTTTAAAAAATATAATTTCCTTATCTTGTAAGAAAGATATTAATCCGCGTGCTGTATTTAAAGTTACTTTATCGGTGAAAAATTCCTCACTTTCAACTAGGTATAGAATTAAATCCTCAAATCCTAAGCGGCCCCCAACAGAGACATTTTCACTAGTAAAAAGTAAACACTGCCAACAAAATAATTTATTTTTTACCTGTGATCCGGTTAGGCAAGGATGTCTCTCATAATTTCTTGTATTAAAACCGCGGTTTTGTTGTCTGTTACGCTGCACCAAATTGTTTAATTCAGGGGTAGGTCGCAATGTTTTTATCAAAAGTTTATCCTCATAACTTAGTGCACTGAAGTTATGGGATAACAAATATTCCACTAAGTCACCATTGAAATTTTTGAAATTAACTTCAGTAACCAAACTCATTTTAAAACAATACTCGAGCAATATAAGTAAACATATAATAAAAAATATATAAGTTTTCGGCCATTAGTCACTACGATCACACCACGATTAAATTAATGCTTTCCAACGAATTTACGCGATTTTACCCGAAATTCTATAATTGTGATTGGTCGACATTGTATGAGACTCAGGCTCCATCGGTGTTGCCATTTACATGTGTTTTGCTTTTCTATTGCAATGAAGTATTCATTGGCAGTATTCGCACCGTTGTTTGCTTTTCTGTGGCAGGCATAATGAACGTTGAGAATATACCTTTTTAAGCCTCCGCAGCGTTGCCACAAATCTTGAAATGATTGAAATGCCGTAAATGTAAATACCATTATATAATGTAGGTTGAAAGGAAGGTAGGTGCATAAAATAATATGATTTTGATTAATATGAATATGCTGAATGCTGACTATTCAATATAATGTATTAGTGATACACGGAATATTATTGAGAAGGAGGCTTAGCCTCCTTAGCCGCCTTTGAATAGACGCCCCTGATATATATATATATATATATATATATATATATATATATATATATATATATATATATATATATATATATAGACAGAAAAATATGTTTATTTTTATGTGTAGATAGAGTACATTGGATGATTATTTTTTATATGAGGCTTGCCTATTTTGGAAAAAATGTCTTCTTCTTCTTCTTCTTGTTATCGCTGAAAGAAGTTAAATATCCAGCAACACAGAAAACAATATCGATGTAGCTATCACGATTTGGGAGTAACTATATCAAACTGAACAAAATCTTTCCTGAAGCAAAAATAGAAATTCAAAATTGAATTGCGGCTTGAATAGAAATATGATTTCGAATTAGAACCTAAACTCAAATTCACAAATTCATAGATATGATGATAGTGATAGACAGAGAAGAAAACATGATAATATATCGGAGAGCATGGCTTTTTACGTATACCATATATTTTGTTTTTATTTATTTATTAATAATTAATAGCGCTACGCTCACAGTTTCCAATGGTGATAATAGTGAACAATAATGCAATACCCTAGCAAGTTCAATTGTCAATTAGATAGATCTACTAAATTGTGACTTTAAGCCTATATTATCTCTACAGAATAATATACATTTTTTGGAACACTTTAATTAGTAACAGGTAACAGGTAAATTATTAAACTGGATAAGTCCGTTGTGAAAAAAATTATTCTAGCTATAATAAGTGGTAACCGTTGAAACATAGAAGTTTTCTCTGGTTCGGGTTGGATAGCTATGCACATCTGTTATATATCTGGTCATTGTATTACGCCTTGTACCGTTTGTAAATCGAGGATTGTGGGTTCGAGTCCCACCCTGCTCTTGGGTGTTGTGTATGTCCGGAATTTAGTGGTTATATATGATTAAATATTGTTGGGTAATGTACATAGTTTACAAGCCCATTGGCCGTTCGGAACCGGCGTTAAACTGTTGCTTGTAACATAGTTTCAATACTTGTATATTGTATAACGATTGCACCCAATGATAGTAGGCATGGCATGATTACGCTTTTTCTGAAGTATACTTTTCTGTGGCCGGTTTAACAAAAATAGTATGGTTGAACAGTCGTTAAAATGTGGTAAAATAATTGAATTTCAAATTTTTTTCTTTGTCCAGTCACTAAGATATTTACTCATTCGTCATAGTAGATTTACTTCCTTTCCAATTTTATTCGTTATGTATTCTGCATGTACAGAAAATGTTAAGTGTTCATCCATCACAACTCCCAAGTACTTGCACTGTTCAAACTGTTCTATCTCTTGGTTATTTATAAAAATACTTATGTGGTTCTTAATTGGTGTAGCATTGAATTTACTTTTAACTGTCGTACATTCTGTTTTTTTCTATATTTAGGCTTAATGCATTTTGTGTCAGTCATCTGTACAGTACATGTGGCTCTTCGTTTATGATATGCACTTGACCAAAATTTTGACTCACAAAATATATATTCTAAAGAACATTAGTTTCGCTTTGGAAACCTCCACTTAATTGTACGCAATGACAGTTATTAAAAGGTATATGGTGGGTGGAACATAGAGAGATTTCATCTCGTTGTAAATAGAATATCAAAACTCATGAATTTTTGAGTTATATGTATTAGCAGTAAAAATAATTACCTACCTACATATCTTTCGAATGATACTAATACAAGTCCGATCCTGCTAGAAGGGATTGGCGATCGACGCAATGAAACGACCTCATTTCTGTGTTGGCAAACATAATATAACAATTTGTAGCGTAGCGCACACACCATCTTCCATGCGAAATAAAAGTGCAAAGAGCGAGCGCCTGTTCTTTCACAGCGCTTCTGCAATATTGGCCTTCTACGGAAGCAATTTGTTTTCATTCCTGGCGATGCCGGTGTTTGCCGTAAGCGAGACAATTAGGTCCGCCGACGTTATTATTTGAGGGATACTCTAATCGGTGTTACCAATGAAAGTACATAATAAATTACTAAGCTCCTACTAAATACAGTGTAATTTCAATTCGTATTGAACACTGATGATATTGATGGATGTTCCTTCTAATGTAAGTTTATAGTAGGTACTATTCAATAATATATATGTATATATATATATATATATATATATATATATATATATATATATATATATATATATATATATATATATATATATATATATATATATACGGGAGAGTTGGGTTAAACAGGATATTTAATACTATATGCTTAAAAAAAACTACAACTAGGCTATTCACGTCATCAGTTTTCTACATTCAGTTTCTCTATTAGTTATTCTCTGTAGTAAGGCTTATTTATGTTTGGACATTTCAAGAATAAGAAAGAAAATGATACATTTTTATTCAAATGGAAAATATCCCGTTTTGCCCTCCCATTTATACTAAGAAAAATTAACAACACCCATATTTATGGCAACAAAGTTTAACAAATGCTCCTTATCCGCAAAAATCACAAGAATAATCGTCATCGTCATCATTTTCCATCCCAGCGCAAGCTTTGTGAGCCTAACGTTGACAGTGCTGACACATTACCCAACCGTCATCCGTTTTTGATTTTGAGCAGAGCTCAGTACAATAAATACAAGAAACATTATTGCTATCTTCCTCCTGGTCCTCTGAACTTTCATCTTTAGCTATTTTTTCCTTTTTCTCTATTTGTAGCTGCTTAGTATCAGATTTTTTTCTTTCTTTCTTAGGTGTGCACTACTCTTTCATTTTCTTTTGAGTTTAGTTTGGGCTTTTTGATATTCTTAGCCCTCCCCTTAGATATCTCGTTTCTTCTTTATAGGGAGTAGAAGTTAGCACAGCCGTTTTACCCCTCCTTTTATCGTTGACATTAACTTAGTTCTAATATTTTTGAATCACTTCAGAAAGCAACGAAAAATATTTTTGCACGGAAGCTCTGTTGAACCCCATGGCTCTCGCAAGTGAAGTTGGCTCAAGGGTGTGAAGTTCAAAGTTCGGATGTCTCTTTAGAAAACCATATAACCATGCTTTATCAGCCATTTTCTTATTTTTGTTAAATTGATTAGCTAAGCCGTTTCGGTCAGTTAATTGAAAAGCCAAACTTCTAAGGTCATTCAGAGTGAA
>JARQZK010002901.1:190000-240000 GCA_030704885.1 Cynegetis impunctata | reverse complement strand
CACGTGTCAACGGCTGCTTCCATATAAACGTTTTATACCGATAATTCTGCTCTACTTTTTAATATTTTCCTGCGACTAATTTCTTTGTTGTTAGATAAATAGTACCCTATTATTTTTATTTTCGAACATTACGTAGGTAAAGGTTTCTGTGGTTTCCCTTGCCATCTAATGATAACAATTCTGAATGTTGATATTAGACTGAATAGCACGTAATAAATAACAACGAACAACCACATTCGGAAAAAAATTTGAATAGACAAAGTAGTCTTTGTCTATTCAAATGTTTTCAAATCAATAAATGTCAAAGAAATTTCAATTTTTTCAAAAGTTTTGAAAAACTACGAATGTCGTAGTGAAACGTCAACTTTTTAATAAAATCGAGTTTTTAAAGATTCAACCAGCCTGTTATTGCTAATAATTATCAAGATATTAAAAATAGATCACAGGCAACAACAATTCTAATAAATAATTAAATATTGCAAGCTGAAAATATGGCAATGATCCCAAACTTAAGCTGAGAGTTTCAAACATTGTTCTAGATTGTGAGTACCTTTTTAAAAGATTTGAAATTCTAAATAAAAATTTCATTAAAAACGGCTACTTCCATATAAACGGGCTATACCGATAATTTTGCTCTACTTATTTAATATTTTCCCGCGACTAATTTCTTTATTATTGTTTATTTACTCGTTCTGAGATCTCGCGGATGGCATTAATCGCCTCCGTGGCAGAGTTTGACCAAATCTCCCAAACCGGAGAGTTCAAACAATAGTCTACAAAGGTGTGATTGTCTTCCATAGCAGAGGATTTTATTTGTTGTACTATTTTCATCTCCAAATTTTCAATCCAATGCTTTGCTACGCCGTTCTGATTATGTCCAAAGAGTCCGATACACGTGTCTACGGCTGCTTCCATATAAACGTTCTATACCGATAATTCTGCTCTACTTTTTTTAATAATTTTCCTGCGACTAATTTCTTTGTTGTTAGATAAATAGTAACCCTATTATTTTTATTATTTTTCGAACATCACGTAGGTAAAGGTTTCTGTGGTTTCCCTTGCCATCTAATGATAACAATTTTGAATGTTGATATTAGACTGAATAGCACGTAATAAATAACAAAGAACAACCACATTCGGAAAAAAATTTTAGCAAGACAAAGTAGTCTTTGTCTATTCAAATTTTTTCAAATCAATAAATGTCAAAGAAATTTAAATTTTTTCAAAAGTTTTGGAAAACTACGAATGTCGTAGTGAAACGTCAACTTTTTAATAAAATCGAGTTTTTTAAGATTCAACCAGCCTGTTATTGCTAATAATTATCAAGAGATTATATATATATATATATATATATATATATATATATATATATATATATATATATATATATATATATTTATATATATATATATATGTTATCTTCTGTTAAGGATGTGCTAAATAAAATTTTCTTGGCTAAAGATGGTGGGTAGGAATGTTGTATGAAAAGTTCTTGAAGTTTATTCAAATTTTTGTTATGAAAATATATATCAGAAATACTCTGTTTTTCATTTGTTTTAACAAATTCACTTTCATCGAAAATTTGTGATAAGAATAGAAATTCAAATACCATAATAAGTCATAATGACTTAACACTGTCGGACCTGTTTGGTATGGTATTTACAATTTTTGTTTTCTAACTCAATTTCTCTAATTCTTATGATGGTGATATTTACATACAACCTCGTTAAGTAGTCCTGAGGAAGGATATAAATATTTATCCGAAATATAGACATGACTGACAAATTGGTTATGTATTCACATTAGTTGGCCCCTTTTAAATTTTTCCGAGAACTCACATTTTTCTAAATTATATATATATATATATATATATATATATATATATATATATATATATATATTTATATATATATATATTTATATATATATATATATATATATATATATATATATATATATATATATATATATAATTAAGTGGATTATTTCCTGACCTGTTATGTTTTATTAATTTATAATTCTTGGGGGTAGGTCACTTATAATGTTGAAGAGTGTTTTTCTCTAGGTTTCAATAATGAAAAACATTTTTACGCGTTTCGGCGATTAGCCATTTTCAAATTAAAATTTATTATCTAAAACACAAACAAATGGTTTCACAAATACATCAAACATTAAAAACAATTGTTACTTACGTATAAACTTAAGTGAAAATTCATATATGGATTGACTACTGTACGAAGCATTCAACGTTAGTACAATTCACTGGTTTAACTGTGAGTGGCAGAGTATGCACGAAGATCGCATATGGATAGACACTCAAATAGACAGTTTTTATACAATATTTTTGTTGATGGAATATTTAACTGGATTTAATTTATGTTCTTCAAAGTAATATGAACAATATTTGAAGTACCTAGAATATAACGGTAGTCAATACGAGGGTTGTATTTCTAAACTGTTATTGTTTTCATTTATTTTATTTATTTCATCTTATTTTTCTTATATTTTATATCTAAATTTAAAAATTAGAACATGTTTTGTGCGAAAATCAACAAGGAGATGGTTTGGTGGTTGAATCAGATCCAGGGCCTGTTTGATATTGTCCAAGGCATGTTTACATATAGGTACGTATAAGTCCCTCCAGTATGGTACTTGAAAAGCTTTGTATTCTGTACATAGGAGCATAATCCACCTATAATTTCTTCAGATTCGCCCTTGTTCTATGAACCCGACTCTCCATTCATTTAGCATACGAGATGTTCATCGAATGATGTCATTAAATATGATGACCTCCATAACTTAACCTAGGTCCACCTTTATTCATCATATTTTAAAAGTTCCGTTGCTAAGCGACTATTTGCTTGTTATTTATTAATCTGTCAACGGTTGTGCCGACTTCAACTGTTGTTCTGTTTATATATATATATATATATATATATATATATATATATATATATATATATATATATATATATATATATATATATAAATTTCAGGGGCGTATCCAGGGATTGGGTTTGGGGGGGGGGGTAGTGGCAAGTTTTATGGAGTTGACCTGAACTTTTTATAAGATGATCAGCCTAAGCGAAAGCGGGGAAGGGAGGCGTGTTGATTGATCTTAGCTCATCCATAATTCAACATTTTTACTCTATATCAAAAAAATATAAAATAATTGTGAGGGCCCAATGAAAACCCAAGAAATGGGCTATTCAAATTTTAGAGGAAAAATATCAGAAAGGTGAAAAAGATCACATCAGGTGAAAAGAGTAAGTATATAAATTGGATGTTAGTTGGTTATTGACTCTTACTACTAAACTCACCTGTAAACTTAACAATATCAAATATTTGATGGAATCCGTCGTTACTACGTGATAATTTATTATAATGAACAAAAACAAAACTAGAATTTACTACGTTTATTATCACAAAAATACTTTGAAAAGTACAACACTGCGATTGCAATTTCGGTCACTAGACCATCATCGGGCAGATTGAGTTAATAACTGAATACATAATTATAGATTTGCGCTTACATTTGCAATCGTAGTGTTATATTTACCCCGAGGCGAAGCTAAGGGGTTATAGTCTCACGAGAAAAAGTTAGTAGCTGGTCCGATTTTAAAAATTCTAACGGATATCGATAAAACACATCTAATTTCATAAGAAAAGTGATTTAGAAAATTTTTTCCCGCGAAGAATAACAAAAATATAGCGTTTTTTAGATTTGTTTGTCCATAGACATGTGGTGCTATCTATAAATCTTAAACCTAAATCGATTTTTACAATAATTAAATAAAATGATAGCATTTAATGGGTAGTTTTTTAATTTATATAATACATTCAAAAAATAATGACGTGGCGCACCTAGAAATAAAAAAATTAGTAAAAATTATGAATTTCACTCTAATTTTTGTTTATATCTCAAATACTATACATTTCCCGATATAGTCATCATGAGGAAAAATGATCTGCGATAAATTATCTTTAAAATGAGCTCAAACTCATTTCTCTAAGAATTAACTGAAATTTTAAAATTTTCCATAGGAAATGATATAGCAGGCATTACGACATGCACATGCGCCGAGGGGTTTTATTATCATTTCTAGTGCTACGCAGTAGGGTGTCCGGATTTTTTTCGAAGTATTTTTGTGATAATAAATATAGTAAATTCAAGTTTTGTTTTTGTTCCATAATCGTGAGTATGTATAACAAATGTTCTGAATTTGTATAATTTTCATAATTTGTATTAAAGAATTTGGACCAAACGATGCGGCAACCCACACCCCTGCTCTTGAATGAGTGAAGCCGAGCCGAGGCATCGCGCCAATTTACTTAAATTCACTTATGCAACCACACAAACTTTCTCATGCGATTCACTGATCTAGCTATGATCTATCTAGGATCTATCTATTCTGATAAATTTCGTTTGCTTATTTATTTCTTTTATATGCTACGTGGAATATCAAATAATATGAAAAAATCTTTTTCATTATTTTTTGGATAATGTTTGATATATTTTATATTTTCAATTTCATTCGAAGATTTAGTGTTGCAAATTCTTTTCTGGAGGGGGGGTAATTAACCCCAGTACCCCCTCCCCGTGAATACGCCCCTGATATATATATATATATATATATATACCTATATATATATATATATATATATATATATTTATATATTAATAAATATTTATATATATATATATATATATAATATATATATATATATATATATATATATATATATATATTATATATATATATATATATATATATATATATATATACATACATATATATATATATATATATATATATATATATATATATATATATATATATATATATATATATATATATATATAATTATATATATATAAATATATATATATATATATATATATATATATATATATATATATATATATATATATATATGCTCTTGCTGAGTACCAATTAACCTTTATTAAACAAAATATATTTGAATTGTTGTTGCCTGTGAACTATTGTTAACGTTTTGATAATTATTAGCAATAAGAGGCTTGGTGAATCTCCAAAAAAACTCGATTTTATTAAAAAGTTTACGTTTAGCCACGACGTTCGTGGCTTTTTCAAAACTTTTTGAAAAAGCCACGAATATAGTGTATATAAAGAGAATGCAATGTATCGCCACGCTATAAAATGGAATATAAACCTACTATACGTAATCATTATTTTATGGAACAAATTTGTAATGCTTTATCTTTTCATTATGCCATATTTGATTCCTGTCGTAATCTGTTCTTTTATGCATATTACTTATACAAAATTATTTTGATGTTTCATATCAACCAGGCGTCCCGCGACGGCTCATGACGCTTTCGCGTTGCTTGTACATGAATTCATGAGTATATACTATGCACTGACGATAGGCGTGGCGGAGTGGGATTAGAAAGAGAAGGGATGAGAGAACGGAAAGAAAGAGGGAGAAAGAGAAAGGTATTACACAATATTCGCTTGTATGTAGTCACTTCCGTTACAGTCTTAGTCTCACATTATTTTCTGTTTGGTCGCGCAGCGATATCCCTATCTCCTCCAAGCCTACCGTAAGTAACTTCGTTCCAAAAACCAGAATTATTCATATTAGGATTTATATATCACTTTCAGACTAAATGAAAATTATTCAAAACATTGGGATATATTGATTATAGTACAATTTTGAAGTGAGAATTTTTGTTTTTGAAAAAAATAACAAAATTTTTCAGTGTATTTTAAAACTGTATTATAAATTATACAAATCGTCGATGGGCAAAACTTCAGAAGTTTTTTAAAAATTATTTATGGACAATTCAAAATTGATAAAACTTTACGAAGAATCGCGGGACTATATACGCGCCACGATGGGTGGCCACGTTTGTAACGTCTTAATGTTAAAGAAACATCTCGATACAATATTATCAACAGCTTCTACTTGTGAATTGACTAAAAATATACGGAATTTTGTCCAAAAAATTATTTATACAGTAATTCAGTCATGTGTGATGAAGGGTTCATAAAGGCTTATTCCGATGATATACCTGTAGCAGTGACGTAGATAGCTTTTTGCGATAGGGGGGGATATGACTTTTCATAGGTTTTTCTTCTAAAGTTCTATTCTTGTTGATAAAAATAATCTTTCATGTAGATAGTACAAAATAAGCAGAAAAATTGAATTAAATTGCAAAAAATTTAAATTATTCGAATTGGAAAAAAATTATCAAGAATTAGTGAAAAATTGAATTATATTAAATTGGATATATAAATCATTGAACATATTCTTGGGAAAATTAGAGAAGAAACCCTAGTTTTAGGCGTTTTTCGACATTCATGACTTCGTCAGCTGTGACCTTTCAAAAACAGAAAATCAGACAAACAATTAATTTGCAATGAATTTTATATATTCAGAAGGGTCATTTCAAGTCCACTTCTTTTATCGTGCACCTTTGAATCGTTTCTATTCGCTTCAAACGTCCATACCGGCAGCATAGCTAATATTCTGAACAACATATTGATATTCGAAAAAAAAATTTCTAGGCAATCATCAAGCTCTATTATTGAATTTTTAAACTTAACATCGCCTTACGAATTAAATATTTCTTCCACACTTTCAAGTTACGAGAACAGCAGGTGTGGCAGTAAGAAAATTTTGATAAAACTCAGTTTCGATGAATTTATCAACTGCTTTGTCAATTTCGTATAAATCATGCTTGAAAAACATCGAAAATCTTTCAAATATATTTAGTCTAGCTTTTTTGTTCAACTTTTTTCAGCCGTCTCGGAAAAATATGAGCAAGGTGTTACTCGATTCGGAATAGCATATAGAAGTTTTTTGAGAAAAATAAAAATTCGCTCGCGAAAATTGTGAAAGTAAACAATATACTGAAAAAAGGGAGTTTGGTTCTTTGCCAATATGTCAAATATTATTTGAGATTCTTGAAATCTGAAGAAAGATTCGAAAAGAAGAGAAAATTTCCCAAAAAAATGACCCAATTACTGGAACTGTAGGATCAATACTCATAATTTTCTCAGATAGGTAAAAATATGGCCGAAAACGGGTAATTTGGTTTGGGCAAGTCACGCCCATTTAGGACTTTTGGTACTTGAACATGAAAATTGTAAGTGTGATAACTGTTCACTATGGATCTGAAATTATTTTTCATTCTTGGAGCTATTATCATAAGGCTTCAGAGTAAATCCCGATTGAAAAAATTTCAATTTTTCAGTTGTTTATTGACAATTTACGTAGGTATAGTTTTGCAAAATCAAAATTAATTTTTTTTTATAATTTTAATGATCCGTTTTTTATTATCGGAAGCTACATGGGAATGGTTTTTTCAATATTCATCTCCTATTGTTTAAAAAATTGTTATAAACAAACGCGTTGTTTATAAGAGAATCAAGAGAAGAAAGTTATGATTAATTAAAGTGCGTAAATTGTTAATGAAAAACTGAAAAATTAAATTTTTTTTAACAGGAATCTATTCTGCATTTTTTTGAAACTAGCTCCAAAAAGCAAAAAAAGTATCAGATCTATAGTTTAACAGTTATTACACTTGCAATGTGCTTGTTCAAGCAGCAAAAAACTATTGCATAAGCAATTGAAAAATCGCGATACAAATGTTTTGTCACTGTATTATTGTTCATTTACCTATCCAGTAAGAACCTGAAATTTTTCATTCCTTAATTCAATATTTAATAAAGTTGAACAATGTTTATTGTTAAAGTGTCCCAAATGCGCGCTACTTTCGCAATCCAGACTACACGTTGTCGGCCGTATTTTTACTCTGAGAAAACTATAAATATTAATCCTACAGTTCCGGGTGACTTTCTTTTAAAAAAATTCCTCTTTTTGTATATGTATTTAGATATCAAAAATATCAATTAGTTTTTGAGCTATTTTTTTCTTTCAGTAAATTGATTATAACTTTTACAATTTTCAACAACGCAACTTAAATTTTTTCAAAAAATATCTTCATGCTCTTTCGAATCGAATGATATCTAGTTCATATCTTTCCGAGACTCATGAACAAAATTGAACAAAAAACCACTTTTTGACTAGACTATATTCTCATGATTAGTAAATCTTTCTCAAAGTCCAGAAATGGATTGAACGCTATCACAGAAAATTTTTATTTACTTCAAAATGTTATGGAGTAATTAATATGTCAAAGCCAAAAGTTACTCATATTTTGATACCTACCCTACCTCAAAAAATATTCGAAATATTAAATATTGAATGAAAATATTTTATGTAAACAGAAATTTAATCAGTCACTAGGAACAAAAAACGTGTGTGACATGGAAAATTTAATTTACCAAGGAAGAAGTCAATCAAAACCTCTTCGCACTTCTTTCTTTCCAAATTTTATACTACCTTACTATTAAACAAAACTGCTCATGTTTTAGATATAATACTACACCATTAAACAAGAGCTCGAGCAGTTTTGTTTAATAGTAAGTACAGTATACAATTTATAAAGAGAAGAAGTGCGAGGTGATTTTGGTTGACTTCTTCCTTTCGAAATAAAAATTTTCTATTAAACCCATTTGAAGTTTTTCAAACACGTTTTTAGCTCTAAGTGACCGATTAAACTTACTAATTGAACATTGAATAGAATATGCTCAAAACTACTAGTTACTTCACCCAAAATTGTTAAAACGATTCAATTTCTTGATTAATTATAATGTTGAAATTATAAGTAAATATTGCACACACAATTACACAGTCGTCACGAAAACATATCTAGATGATTTTCATATAATCGCACATACATAATACCAAAAGAGGTGCTAGTGCTTAGTAAATTTCAGGTAGGTATACTTAAATACGTAGATACGAAGGATTTCATTCAATTCTATTATAATTTTCGTAGGCTCATGGGGGGGATTGATCCCCTTGATCCCCCCCTCCTATCTACGCCACTGACCTGTAGTATTACATCTTGTGTAACACATTTGAAAACATTGTTTGGGCAGTTGTTTTTGTAGAATCCGTACATAAGCACGATAATTTTTATGTGTAATATTTTAGATATATTTATTGATACATATTGACGATAACAATAAGATTTAATCGATTAAAAGTCAGAACACTGTATCAACTGTGTGCTACGATGAGCAGAAATTAACATTGTGACGTCACACGCGCTTTTGTTTGTTCAGGAAATGTCGGCGTCTTTTTAGTACTTAATTCAAAAATTAATTTCTCATTTAATATAACTTTTTTATTAGAGCCAAAACTATAAACTGAAAATAGTTTTGTTATAAAACGTATATTTAAAGTTTTCATTGTAAAAAAAAATTTCAAATACACAATTCATTATAATTTTTCAAATAATTTACAATGTACTCCCTAAATGATAATCAGGGATCGAAATGAATAATTGAAGGCCCTGATGAGGATATAATTTTTGTTCTATGAAATCCGGAATAAACTTTGCCGTCCTGAAAATATCATTGTTTTACACACAATATATAAAACCTAAAAGGATTCTAATTTTCTTTCATTTAAATACTTTCAAACGTTTCAATTTAGTTCATTGTATATTTGATATATAATATATGCGTTTTAACAGAGTATCTCACCACAGCAATCGTTATTTTTATAAAAATATAGAAGTAACGAACATACTTTCCAGTTCCATTTACTAAAATTTGTACCACGTATAAAGTGTTTATTTTTATAGATTAGGTATTCTGAAAAATACAATGATCAGTTGGAGAAATTATACCAACAATACCTAAATATAACTAATATTGAAGTTTCGCTTATCACTTGGTGAAACATGATTAAATATTGATATTTAAAATAAAAACACTTGGCTTTAAGTTTCACAAATATATTGAATAAAAATAAAAATTAACAATTACATTAGTCAACCCGAAACTAGTTGACTAATGTAATTGTTAATTTTTATTTTTATTCAATATATTTGTGAAACTTAAAGCCAAGTGTTTTTATTTTAAATATTAATATACCTAAATATATTGAATAAAAAAATCACATTGAATTCTGTCTCTAAAGTTCCATATTGTGGAAGCCGCTATGGAATATACAGCTGACTAGAAGAACAGGGGTATGTTTTCCAAGAGTTGTCCACTTTCTGAATGTTGTAAATTGATTTACGATCCTTTTTGCCATTCGCTCTGAAAACACCTCCCTTTGCCACTTCATTTCAAGGAAATATACTTCACTCTTTCGTGGTAAATATACTGTGTTGACGTATTTTTCTGTATTCATGCTGATGTATATATTTCTATAGTTTATAGATAGACGCCTTGACATATTTATGGGTGGTAAATTCATCAATAATCGATGCCATTATGGTACGTCATATGAAAATTATGACAAGTTATTGACGATAATACGGTACTTTGAAATCAGTTTAAGCGTAGTATAAAACAATTTTGGTTGATTATCATCCTTCATGTATTTACACCAATTAATAAAAATCAGTTAGGCCCAGGGATTATAGGGTTTTAATAATTTGATGTATATCTGGACTACAGTTTATACTTTTATCTAATTGAGAAAAGAGTTTAGAACATTATCACAAGATATTTCAAGGATTGCGTGAAGAAGATAATCTTTGAGAAAACAATTTGTTCCATAATTGAGTTCATAAAGAATTAAAAATAATTTTTTTGTTTGACGGTGCATATAATTATTGTCTTGATAGTATTATTCATTTATACTATATATCATATTTTTGTATTTTGAGAAACTCATCTTCAATCCATAGGTACGCCTCAGTACAGGCACGTAGCCAGCCATAGGGCCCGACGGCCCCCCCCGAAACTCCGTGAATCCCAAAATTTTCCTGAAGATGTGAGTCATGTTTTAAAATATGTCTATCGATAACAAGCCATATTTTTTATGACAATGTCACGCCTGTGAGACATAATATCTCTATTAGCACATTTGAACAGAACATTACTTAGGTTCTCGATATTATGGCAGCAAAGAAATCGCGAAAGTTAAAATTTTAAATTTTGTCTACTGAATAGTTTGACAATTGATATGTATGTACGTGACTAACAATTAAAATACAGTGATGATATTAATAACAATAAAGCAGATTTTCTCTAATTAGTCCAACCTAAATAACAAATATCCATGCAAGACACCCATCTAAGAAATTATAACTACGTTTTGCCCCACCCAAACCAAATTTCTGGCTACGGACCTGCTGTATATGAAGACTCAGAATGGGTAGCTTTTGTGAGAGCTGAAATGAAAAGTATATTTTGAATCGAAGTAACCTTTACATGATAGAAATGCATATCAAGAAAAAAGGACTCGTTCAATTAAACTTAATTTCCACTATTTTTAAAATTAAATGACAATTGTTCCGACAACACAGTGTCTTATATATTACCTGTGTCTAATGTTCTACTAATAGGTATTAATAACAGGGGGTTATATTTATGATAACCAGAAATGCATAACAGGTATTGACTTATTTGGAATGGTTAACTGTTTTAAAATTTCTATAGATTCTAATGAATTTAATTTTTGAGACTTATTTTCGGTATCTAAAATTTTAAAATTATGGTTGAAATCATGTGTTTCTTCTATTATATCGTTAGAATAATGGAAGTCGCTCTTAATATTTATATAACCGTTTTCGTGCTCTTGGACTTACGAAAAGATCTTCCCGTTTGACCTATATAAAACTCAGGGCATGAATTATACTCAAGTCTATAAACTCCAGATTCATTATTTTATCTAGTTTCGGTTTATTATTTTTAATGATTGTACTTAAAGAGTTGTTGATTTTTAAAACTAAATTATGATTATTACTCAAAAATATTTTGGAGACTTCATTTGTTAATAATTTACCAGTGTATGTAAGTGTTTCATATTGTTTGATATTATACTATAAGTACTTAATAATGATCAGGTTATACATCGATAACTTGCTGCATAATTACAAAGTGTCAGTTTGACAGTCTGAATTATTCTGTCAAACTGACACGATTTGTAATTATGCAGGAAGTTTGAGATGTATAGCCGTATTCATTTTGAAGTACGTATTGTATTTGATACGATTATTTATTGTGTAAATTGAGTAAAAATCTCCGAATCGACTCATTTTTGAACAGTTATTGATAAACGTCAAAATTTGACAGTCCTGTTAGTTTGTGTATTGTTGTATATTTATGTCGATGTGGTTAATATGGAAATTAAATTATTGCAAAATTTTCGATTGGTAGATCTACTCTATGTATTATCAGGTACTATCGAAATAATACAAGGTAACTTAACTGAATCGATTGTTCTGATTGGTTGAAAATTATAAGAAAAAAATAATCAGTTATAATATCACAAGAGCATCGAAAATAATCGATTATATTTCCGAGTCACCAGATGTATTTTGCGAAATACCGAGAGCGCAGCTCGAGTGGTGTTTTAAGAAAATACGTCGAGTGACGAGGTCAGTATAACGATTATATAACGAATAAAAAATATTAATCTTTTTTGAAAAACGTCAAAACATCGTCAATATGAAAACATTCACATTTTGACATGAGGCGAAACACCAAAACGATTATATCACGTCGTCAAGGGTATATTCACTTATCAATACGCAGTAGTTATGCAAAATTCACGGATTCTATTAGCTTATTCATACATGAGTTATATAATCAGTATTATTCGTGGGATATACTAAGCTGATAGATTTCTTATAAGAATACTTATTCAGAATGTTTAATACAACATCTGGTTTATATTAATGGTTATAGACCATTTGTATGATATAATCAAGTTCTTTGTTGATATTTTCTTCAGATAGAGAAATACTGATCAATTTATGGATTAAAGAATTTGAAAGATAGCCATATTTTGTGAGTATGAGTGTAAAGATTTACTATGAATAACTGTGTCTGTGTGTGTCAGTTTATGATACCTACATCGAATAACTTTGTTTATTGTTAATGGATTCTATTAGCTTATTCATACATGAGTTATATAATCTGTATTACTCGTGGGATATACTAAGCTGATAGATTCACTGCGGTAGTACGCCCGAGTGTCACCTATGCGTCTTTAGTATGGTGGACAAAAACCGAAGAGGTCACCACACGCAACCGGCTGCAAAAACTGCAAAGGCTGGCCTGCATTGGTGTTACGGGAGCTATGCGTACAGCTCCCACAGCAGCGCTTGAGGTCATACTTGATCTGCCTCCCTTACATGTACATATGAGGAAATGCAGCCTGCTGGAAGCAATGAGAATATCCCTTAAAGGGAAGCTCCTACCTGGAAACTGGGTTGGACATATGAGGATACTGAATCAACTGGATTCAAAACTCCTGGCAAAACCATCGGATGTTATGCCAACTATCTTCGATTTCGAAACGCACTTTGAAACGGTCATAGCTGACCGTCCTAGTGCAATAAGTTTTGTTAATCGTTTGGACAAAAAGTCTTCCATATGGTTTACCGATGGATCAAAAACAGAGAGAGGCACTGGCATTGGGGTATATGGACCTAAACTGAGGATCTCTAAATCCCTGGGAAGTGAACCCTCTATTCTACAGACCGAAATAATGGCTGTTTACGTATGCGCTCAGGAGTGCCTAAAAATGAACCTCAAAGGGGCGCATATCTACATCACCACGGACAGCCAGGCCACGCTGAGGTCCCTGGAATCACAAAGCCAGGGATCTCTACTGACATGGGAGTGCCGTAATACCATAAAGCAACTGGCCAGAGGCAATAAACTGACTCTACTGTGGGTGCCAGGGCACTGTGGTGTTGAAGGAAATGAAAAAGCCGATGAACTTGCAAAAGGTGCATCAAGGTTAACACCTGCTGGACCTGAGCCTTTCTGTGGTCTTGGAAAAGACCAATATAAGGCAGCGGTTCAACAATGGGAGTTGGATAATAGAGTAACCCTCTGGAGAAACACTCCTGGACTCACGCAGTCAAAGAAGTTCGTAAAGATTTCACAGACCTATGCCAGAAAGCTCCTAAGGCTGTCACGAGCTGAGCTTCGGGTGATGGTTGGACTGCTGACAGGGCACTGTCGGTACAAGTACCATTTGTACCGTATGGGAAAGTCAGCAGATGATATTTGTAGGCTCTGTGGATCAGAAGCAGAAACAGCTGAACACATGGTATGCAAGTGTCCAGAGTTGGCGGGACTAAGAACCACCCATATGGGGAAACCTGTTCTGGATACCCATGAGGTAATGGCCAAGGCCCCCAAGGATGTTGTCAGGTTTATCAACACCATTGACGACCTCCTTGGGTTTCAATGAATGGGTAGGGTAGAGAACAAAAGACTTACATGGTTCCCGGAAGGCTAACCGAGCCACAACGACCCCAGTCCAAAAAAAAAAGCTGATAGATTTCTTATAAGAATACTTATTCAGAATGTTTAATACAACATCTGGTTTATATTAATGGTTATAGACCATTTGTATGATATAATCAAGTTCTTTGTTGATATTTTCTTCAGATAGAGAAATACTGATCAATTTATGGATTAAAGAATTTGAAAGATAGCCATATTTTGTGAGTATGAGTGTATTGATTTACTATGAATAACTCGGTGCACACGAATTGCGGTCGATTTTGCGAGAGTGACTGAATTGCGGTCAAAATTTTTGTGCCTACCTGAGGAGTCCTAATCTCCAACCGAACTGCGGTCAGAAACTTATTTAGAGGCAAGAGGGTAAATTGAAAGTAAAAGTTCTAATTTTTATAAAGATATATATATATAATATACAAAACATAGAAATTATACAATACTACAGACTACATCTACATGCATATACATCATAAAACTACTTCACTAAACTTATAACTAACACATTTTACAAAATTATACCTACTAATATCTTTTTCATTGTACTGACCAATTTTGTTGTTAATGAACTCTTGTTCATCTAATTCATTTTTTCGCACAAATCTCGTTTTATTATCAATAACAGAATTTATTTTAATATAAGTATCTGTTTGAATGCTTTTTAACGTTTCTATAAAAAGATTGATGTTGGGGTGCGGAGAGCTGCAGGTTCTGCTAAACTTTGAATGAAAAGATTCGCAAGCGTTTGTTGTCCGGTAAATGCTTCCGGTACATTCCACCCAAATGACGGGAGGAAATTTCGAATCTTCATCGATGTAAGTTTCCACTAAATAATCGACAAATTTGTCAATTCTATCGTCTCCAGTAGGTTTATCTGACATAAAATCTTCTACAAAACAATCTCCCACTTCCTCCGGTGAAAGGAAAGTTAATCCAAAGACGTGTTTTAGCCATTGCCCTATTTCGGAATCTATGTTCTTATATTCTGAACTCAAACCAAGATTTTGTATTTTGCGCCACCTAATAATAATTCAAAACAATAATTATTTCATCAGTAATTCAGTTGTCGAAAACAACCACCTAAGTACCCTTCTACCTGCTTCAAACTTTGACCGCAATTCGTGTGTCCCCGAATAACTGTGTCTGTGTATGTCAGTTTATGGTACCTAAATCGAATAACTTTGTTTATTGTTAATTTTTGATATTGTTAAATCTAAATTAGAGATTCAAAAATAATCCGCAAAATAAAAATAATAAATCAGGAGTTTATGGACTTGATTGTAATTCATACCCAAGTTTTCATAGGTCAGTCTTTTCATAATAGATGCAAAGAACACGAAAGAAGTTATGTTAATAACAAGAGAGAATCTAATTATTCTAATCATTTAATATATGACACACAAGAGTTCAACCATTTTACAAAAAAAAAATTAACCTCAAAAATTAAATTTATTAGAAAATATGGAAATTTTAATACATAGGTGAATCTTCAGATCTTTTACTCAATGAGCAAACTGAACTCAGTAATTTACCGTTATTAAACCTGGTATTTGAAGCTTCTTAATAGTTCACCATTTCAAATAAATCAATACCTGTTATACCGTTCTTGGAATCATTAATACAACCCCTTGTTATCTATACCTATTAGTAGAACATTTCAGATAATATATATGTACTGTGATATATTTTAAGAATTAATTTGTAATTAATCTGATGAAGACACTGCGTTGTCGAAACAATTGAATTTTTTTTTTTGGACTGGGGTAGTTGTGGCTCGGTAAGCCTTCCGGGAACTGCGACCATGTAGGTCTTTTGTTCTCTACCCTACCCATTCATTGAAACCCAAGGAGGTCGTCAATGGTGTTGATAAACCGGACAACATCCTTTGGGGCCTTGGCCATTACCTCATGGGTATCCAGAACAGGTTTCCCCATATGGGTGGTTCTTAGTCCCGCCAACTCTGGACACTTGCATACCATGTGTTCAGCTGTTTCTGCTTCTGATCCACAGATCCTACAAATATCATCTGCTGACTTTCCCATACGGTACAAATGGTACTTGTACCGACAGTGCCCTGTCAGCAGTCCAACCATCACCCGAAGCTCAGCTCGTGACAGCCTCAGGAGCTTTCTGGCATAGGTCTGTGAAATCTTTACGAACTTCTTTGACTGCGTGAGTCCAGGAGTGTTTCTCCAGAGGGTTACTCTATTATCCAACTCCCATTGTTGAACCGCTGCCTTATATTGGTATTTTCCAAGACCACAGAAAGGCTCAGGTCCGGCAGGTGTTAACATTGATGCACTTTTTGCAAGTTCATCGGCTTTTTCATTTCCTTCAACACCACAGTGCCCTGGCACCCACAGTAGAGTCACTTTATTGCCTCTGGCCAGTTGCTTTATGGTATTACGGCACTCCCATGTCAGTAGAGATCCCTGGCAAACAATTGAATTTAGTCGTAAATATAGTTGAAATTTAGATTGAATAAACGTGCTCTTATTTCTGAAAAGTATGTTTAGAAATGAAAGTAAACTAGTAGGTACCCAATATTGAAAGACAATCAATTTCTACATTTATAGAATGAATAGTTGGTATTCTGGACAGCAAAAAAAATTATCATCAATAAAATCATATGAATAGAAATTTATTTTTCTTAGTAGAAATTTTATGTTCGAGGATCGCGTTCACACAACTTCCTTTTGTCACGACGTAGAAACTGCTTCAGATATCATCTATATTGAATGAACTGAATATTAGTTTTCATTAAGGGACGTTAATAATTTCAAGTTTAAATAAAGGATTATAGCAGCACCATAAGTTGTAATTCCACAATGTAATTATCCAATTTTATTCCCGAAATATTAAACGATCTTATAGAAGATGCTATAAAAATAAGTGAAAAAAATGATCTAAGAAAATTTACCAAAGAAGGAAATGTCCGAAAAAGAAAAGAATATGACAAATCTTTAAATAAAAGAAAAAAGTAGAAACGGCAAGAAAAAATTGAAAAACATCCGGTGCAAGAAACATGCGCGAAAAAATGTGCAACAAAGTGTTCTTTAACAATCAAAACAAACAGACAAAACGCTATAAATAAAGACTTTTGGGAATTAGATAGTTTAGAATTATAGAACATTGAGTGATTTATAGAACGAATAGTCGGAAAGCAAAAAAAATCATAATAAATAAACTCACATAAATGGAAATACACTTTTCACAATAGCTAGTAAAAATTTTATGTTCAAGGATCACAACTTCCTTTCAACAAGAAGTAGAAAGAGCTTCAGATATCATCTCTCTGGAATGAAATGAATATTAGTTTTCATTAAGGGACGTTAACAATTTCAAGTTTATATGAAGGATTATAGAAGCATTATAAGTTGTACCTAATTCCACAATGCAATTATCCAAATTTATTCCCTAACTATTGAACGATCTTATAAAAGATGCTATACTAAATAAGTGAAAAAAATGATTCAAGAAAATTTAATAAAGAAGGAAATGTCCGAAAAAAAAAATGACAATTCTTCAAAGGAGTGAAAGAAGCAGAAACGGGAAGAAAAAATTTTAAAAATTCCGGTGCAAGAAACATGCTCAAAAAATTGTGTAAAAAAGTGTTGTTTAACAATTGAAACAAACAGACAAAACGCTTTAAATGAAGACTTCTGGAAATTATATTATAAACAACAACGTCAATTTGTTTTCAGTTCAGTAAAGACAATTGATAAAAAAAGGAAAGCTAAACATGTAGATTCAAGACGCAGTAATACAAATGTTTACTATTTAAAAACTAATTTTGGGAGTGATACGTATATAGAACGAATAGTTGGTAGTCAGGACAGCAAAAAAAATCATTATTAATAAACTCATATGAATGAAAATATACACTTTTGACAATAGTAGAAATTTTATGTTCAAGGATCACATTCACACAACTTCCTTTTGTCACGAAGTAGAAACTGCTTCAGATATCATCTATATCGAATGAACTGAATATTAGTTTTCATTAAGGGACGTTAACAATTTCAAGTTTAAATAAAGGATTATAGCAGCACCGTAAGTTGTAATTCCACAATGTATTTATCCAATTTTATTTTCCAACTATTGAAATATCTTGTACAAGATGCTATGAAAATGAGTGGAAAAATTGATCTAATAAAATTTACTAAAGAAAGAAATGTCCGGAAAAGAAGACAGTATGACAAATCTTTAAAGGAAAGAAGAAAGCAGAAACAGAAAGAAAAAATTGAAAAATATTCGGTGCAAGAAACATGCACAAAAAAGTGTTCATTAACAATTGAAACAAACAGACAAAACGCTATAAATAAAGACTTCTGTAGTAATACAATTTTTTACTATTTAAAAACTGATTTTGGGAGTGATACATTTATAGAACGAATAGTTGGTATTCAAGACATCAAGACTGCCAAAAAAATCATTATAAATAAACTCATATGAATGGAAATACTTTATCGACAATAGCTGGTAGAAATTTTATGTTCACACAACTTCGTTTTGTCACGAAGAAGAAACTGCTTCAGATATCATCTCTCTCGAATGAACTGAATATTAGTTTTCATTAAGGGACGTTAACCATTTCGAGTTAAAATAAAGGATTATAGGACCACTTTAAGTTGTAATCTCACAATGTAATTAATTTTCCATCATAATCTCCGCATAGGTGTTTTCTTTTAGTACGCGATAAGACTTTCACCATTCCGTACACGAACAAAACAACCTCTTTCTCTCCATCAGTTTGTGCCGACACTTCGTCGATTAAAAACTCGACAATTGCCCATCGGGGCATCCCAACGCCAACCTGAAAGCTCATCCCGATTCGTGCTACGCCATTTCGTAATCTGATTGCCCATTAAAAAGTACGAAACGGTCGTTAGGGTTGATTGTTCGTGGTGGTGACGAACCATTGTTACTTCAGACCGAATTGTTGATGAAAAGGGTAGTTTAACAGCCCCAGCTGATCGAAAATGTTGTAGATCAGTGTAATGTTTTCTCATATTGTCTTATGTATTTTCAAAATACTAAGAACATTAATCACATTCGTCTACACGCTAGTAAAAGTATATTATTCAACGAGCACAACATTATTGCTATTTTGTGCCAGTAGAATACTATACTTTGTCCACGACTTCCTCGAAAAAAATTAGTGATAATCTTCATTTTCAACAATAAAAATAGTTATCAAAAGCGTTGACATAACATTTTCTGTGTTCACTGAAAACTGCTTACTCACGTGAACGTCACCTATTTCACTTTACATCGATTCCATTCCTTTCTTCCACTCTTATAAAAGAGGAATAGATAATTTTGCATTTATTCATTTATAATAATATTAACAGCACAATTATTAAAAATAAACGAAGGCATTGATTGTATTTATAGATAAATCAATGTTTTAAAATCTAACAATAATAATATCATAACAATGTACATGATGTTCTCCAGTTTAGATATACGTCCTAAGTGTGAAGTCATGCAGTGAATAATGAACCATTATTCACTAGTGAATAATAGGTAGTGTTACACTTTAGCAAGCACATGTATAATGAATGTTTTATAGTACAGTCGTGGACAAAATTAGTTATACGAGCAACAAATTGAAGTGATTTAAATTAGTTCATGGAATCTGTCGTTACTACGTAATAATTCAACATGATGAACAAAAACAATACTTGAATTTACTACGTTTTTTATCAAAAAAATATAACACTGCGATTGGAATTTCGGTCACTAGACCATCATCGGGCAGATTGAGTTAAGAACTGAATACAGAATTATAGATTTGCGCTTACGGGTGGGAAAGGATTATTGCAGGTACCTAAATAGACAAGAGGAACACATTTCAAGAAGGGCTAGTCGCAGTAAATTTCCCAAATTGGTACAATAAAATGTTCTTAGAAAAATCATTATTGTTTGAATACACTAAATATAGGAGAATATATCAAGTAAATTTGGTCGTTCAGCAAGATATCTTTTGCATTATGATTGAATTTAAAAATTTCTAATGATTCCAAGTAAGTAAGTTTAGTTCATTTCGGTAATTTGTGCATAATTTGAAAGTTATCTATTTGTGGAAACGGGTGGTGGTTTTCACGGCAATGATTTGAAAACGTTGAATCCGTTTTATTTGTCAAAAAAGATTGTTGGTGTTCTTTAAATCTTGTCTTGAACGATTGCAGTCTTACCTATATTCACTTCTTTGAAATATGTTCCTCTTTTCTATTTAGGTACCTGCAATAATTCTTTCTCACCCGTAAGCGCATATACATAATTATGTATTCAGTTCTTAACTGAATACATAATTATACATAATCTGCCCGATGATGGTCTATAGCAACCTATATTTTTTGTCGCCTTTTCGGTTTCTACATAGAAAATAAAAGATACTTTGTATAGATCTTCATTTCGAAAATATTTACGGTTTTCGAGATTTTTTGCATTTTTGTTTTTTTTCATAATTTCAATTAACGAATCGAATGATAGATATCGATTCAAAGAGTCAGATATTTTATAATTCAACAATAGTAACTAATATCGTTTTTATCCGATCGTAGGAAAAGTGACACTATTTTGACCTGTTTTCTATGCGCAAAGCTCAACATTCCAGAATAGTGGGCAGTTGCTATTGTTAGAAAATGACAGTGCGGCAATATTCTTACCGCACTGCTGTAGCGTGCGGTAATGTTACAAATGGATTATTACAATAAAATGAAACAAACAACAGCAACATATGCCATCGCTACATTCCCAGAAAAGGATACACTGTTGTTTTTTCTGCTAAAATCCATGAAGCGTTGGTACGCAAGTTCATACTTCTCTCTGGATTTCGCCGGAAGTAAATTAAGGGAAGCCGCGTTCGCGCTTTTACTAGTTCAGGAGGCGTGCAAGGTAAGAAATAATCACTATCAGTGTTTATGTGTACTAATTCTTTTTTAATTCCTTAAAATACAACGAATCAAACAAAACCTCTTTAAAATTATTTTACTTTTGTCATAACAAAGTAATTTCCATGGTTACTACTTCTATATTTCAATATGAACATAGAGAAACCTATTTAAACTTAGGTACTTGATTACATATTGAATGAAATATTTTTTAATGAATTTTTCAAATGTAAATCAACGATCGAAGAAAAAATATTTCATATAAGCATATTTCCAAACTCCTGTCTTACCAGACTCGTCGATTAGAAAAAGGATCAAAGTAGCAATAATACTGAATTTGAACTGAAATTTAAGATAAATTTAACACTTTCGAACATTGGAATTTCTATGACAAAGATTTAATTTTCATTAATTGCTTGTTGGATGATTATTTTATTCAAAGTACTGAATATTTGTGGAATGAAAACGGTGATGAAAACTTGATGGAGATATATCTTAGAGGGTTTGTTATTGATGGTGTTTCCCTAATGTCATCAGTTAGCGAGCAATTTAAATAACTATAATTTCTAATATTTCTTTTTGGTTACTAAATTTTTTTAGTACTGCTGTAGTTAATGTCGTGATTCCAATAATAATAAAACTCCTAACCTATAGCAAATATTGCGAGGATGCCTACTTAAATTTGTAGGAGATATTATTGTAGTAGTTGTGCTACTTTCTAATTAAGTAGAGCTTCTTATTATTATTGTTTCAAATATTTAGTTTGAAATTTTTGGGCACAATTTGGAACAAGAAATAATTCGCAGTCCTCTAAACTAAAAATATTTTCTCTGTTTATTTAAATAGTTCATTTTGTAGAACATCAACATTTTTTTTCATCGAATTTTAGTAATAGAGAATATAATTTGCCTCATCTTAATATCTGAGACAATTCATTTATCATATTTTTCCAAGTTAGTCGAATTTCCTCATCAAATACATACCTACTATTGTAGTGTATCGAAGGAAATCGTCTGGTGCAGCAGTAGTTTTCTTATACATTGTAGACATCCTAGAACCATGATTTTCGAAAAATAAAAATTTCCTTGTATATATATATATGTATATACAGGGTGTTTTTTAATTGAATGTAATTAATTTAGGGAGTAAATTTTGGACCTATTTTAAGACGAAAACTTTATATGAACGTATGTCCTAAACGTCCTAGTTTTTGAGATACTGATTCTCTGCATAATCATAACATTATAACATTGCAGGAAATGGATATTTGTTAAAGAAAAATTGGTGCATCGAACAAACAAATTAATTTAATTTTTTTTGTATTTTTTTCTTAAATTTTTTCAAATATTTTGTATGATTTTAAAGTTGTAAATAAAAAATGATTTATTTTCTGAAACTTAACTACCCTGTATCTCAGAAACTAGGACGTTCAGGACATGCGCTCATATGAAGTTTTCTTTTTAAAATGGGCCTTGAATTCATCCTCTAAATTATTTACATTCAATTAAGAAACACCCTATATATATATATATATATATATATATATATATATATATATATATATATATATATATATATATATACACAGAGTCCTGGGACAGTGGCGCGGTGTTCCATATCTCTATTTGGGAAACAGATAGAAATCTACATTTCTATAATATTACCTTATTGCTCGAGCTCGACAAAATAAAAATATTGTCGGTCACACAGGGTGTTCAATTTCTTCTGGGCGGATATCAACTACGTTTTTTCTAATAGCAACCTATATTTTTTGTCGCCTTTTCGGTTTCTACATAGAAAATAAAAGATACTTTGTATAGATCTTCATTTCGAAAATATTTACGGTTTTCGAGATTTTTTGCATTTTTGATTTTTTTTTTCAATTTTGGTCACTCAGAATATTTGAAATTATGAAGTTGTGCCAAGTCCAATTGAAATTTATTTTTGGTCAAATATTCTACATTGGTGAATCTCTCAAACGATATATCTGAAATCAACCTTCGATATACAGGGTATGAAAAATCGCTTGCCACATATTGTAAATAAAAATGTACAGAATCTTCCTTATTTCAAATAGAACACCAGGTATATTATAGATCCAGAAGAAGCTTTAAGAAAAGCTCTACAAATATCATGAAGTATTCCCTATGGTTAAGTTTACTAGTTTTCCTTAAAACAGCGAAAAATGGCAAATATTCAAATTTCTTCGCTATAATCTCAATGAACGACTATTTCATAAATAACCTGTTGGTAGATAAACAAGTTGTGAATTACACCACAAAATATACCAGGTATATTTAAAATAATTTCAATAATCTCAAAATTTGAGCCACATTATTTCGATCTAAATCAACCTTTCAGGGAATAAAATATTTATTGGAAATCGGGTGGTCTGGCAAATGACAGATCAAAATATTTGCCTTCAAATAAGTATTGAAATCTTTAGTGATTCGTTAAGTAGAACTTTCGATATGATTTCATCAGAATATTGTTTAATTATATCGAAAGATCAACTTAACGAATCACTAAAGATTTCAATACTTATTTGAAGGCAAATATTTTGATCTGTCATTTGCCAGACTACCCGATTTCCAATAAATATTTTATTCGCTGATAGGGTGTTTTAAATCGAAAGATATTGCTCAAATTTGGAGATTATTGAAATTATTTTGAATATACAATGAATATTTTGTGGTGTAATTCACAACTTGTTTATCTACCAACAGGTTATTTTTGAAAAAGTCGTTCATTAACATTATAGCGAAGAAATTTGAATATTTGCCATTTTTCGCTATTTTAAGGAAAACTAGCGAACTTAACCATAGGGAATACTTCATGACATTTATGTAACTTTTCTTAGCGCTTCTTCTGGATCTATAATATAAAGGGTGTTCCATTTGAAATAAGGAAGATTCTGTACATTTTTATTTACAATATGTGGCAAGCGGTTTATCATACCCTGTATATCGCAGGTTGATTTCATATATCGTTTGAGAGATTTACCAATGTAGGATATTTGACCAAAAATGAATTTCAATTGGACTTGGCACAACTTCATGATTTCAAATATTCTGAGTGACCAAAATTGAAAACAAAAATCAAAAATGCAAAAAATCTCGAAATGCGTAAATATTTTCGAAAAAAAGATCTATATAAAGTATCTTTCATTTTCTATGTAGAAACCGAAAAGGCGACAAAAAATATAGGTTGCCATTTGAAAAAACATAGTTGATATTCGTCCAGAAGAAATTGAACACCCTGTGTGACCGACAATATTTTTATTTTTACGAGCTCGAGCAATAAGGTAATATTATAGAAATATAGATTTCTATCTGTTTCCAAAATAGAGATATGGAACACCGCGCCACTGTTGCAGGACCCTGTATATATATATATATATATATATATATATATATATATATATATATATATATATATATATATATATCTATCTATATATATATATATCTATATATATATATATATATATATATATATATATATATATATATATATAGATAGATATATATATAGATAGATAGATATTAATTACATATACACATTTTCCGTTACAGATTAGCATCTCCAGCGGCTGCCACCGAGTCAAATAAGCAAATATGGTAACTAGGATTGTTTTCATTGCAAAACGAAAGTATATAAATTTGGTTCAATTTTTCCAATCGCCTGGATTTTTAAGTAGATATATCTTGTTTCTTCTTGGGTTTTGAAAAATTACCGACGTCCATAGCTTCTGCAGTTTCAGTTAGAGTGTTGAAGTTTGGTACGTTCGTTGGGTTTATGTTGACTTAAGATCCTCTTTTGGTCTCAACCTTTTTCTCAACCGCTCTAAACTTCGTGATGACTATTGCGTTCAAATTGCATCTCGATTTGTTTCGTTATCAGCACGCGATGCACTTAGTGATTATTTTTTTACGATGTACGATGTTACGAAATTTGATATATAGATTGAGTTGATGTTGACGTGCGTTCCATCGTCGTTGGTTTCAACTTTCTCTCTCGACCACGATGCACTTCGCAAATTTTTTTTTTCGGTAAAATAAATTATTTTCTACTTTTTAAGTCGGTTTGCTATACCTAAGCGTGATTTTTCATAATATAATTCAGTCTGTTTGAATGGCTTCTCGACGCGATGCATTTCCCGCGGAAAATACGACCTTAAAAATTGAGCTCTGCTGCTCAAGTTTTTTGAATATTCTAGAACTTGCAACAACTGGTATCAAACAATTAACGTATGTTATAAAAATTAGTGTTTTTCCTGCAAAATTGCAAAACACAATATTCCCGTTCCAGCATTCGCATCCAATAACCACTTGAAGATAGCATATTATGGGGTGAAGTAGTTATCGCGCCCATTAGGTCGCTCGTGAAAGGTAAATACCGGCAGCGAAATGGCCACGTGGCAGGCCAGTACGGCCGACAAGGGACAAATTGGATCAGATTGCAGCCAGGTGCAGACACTGCGAATCATTATGCGAACGGAGGAATCTTGCCGACTCGGATTTTATCGTAACGAAATTGGTAAAAAGGGTAAAGAACTCTGCGAAGTATATTAAGCGAGATTTTTCAACATAAAATGTATGAGGAAATACAATCAAAAACCATCATAAGCTCAAATCCATATTGCAACCGTTTCGTAGCACTAAATTGAATATAATTACAGATAAGCAATGAAAAATTTAACATTCTAAGGGGAGCTTTAATAATTTGAATAACAAAATGAAGCAGACTATTTACAGAGCAGGTAATTATTGTAGTGCATCGATGAGTAATAAAAAAACTATTCCATTCTAGATATCATTGAAAAATAACATGTGTTTTGCGTAAAACTTGATAAGTTATGTTTCAATGGGATAATTCTCTTTCTGAAGATTTCAGCATATATGTTTGGAGAAGTAACAAACTCTTGAAGAAATTGTTGGTGAATTGAAGGTTATGATCAGAACTCGACAATAGTTATTTAATAAACTAGTTTATTAATGACAGCGATTAATGGTTGAGATATTTTAACGCGTGAGCAGAGCGAGCGCGTTAATAGTTCGAGACCATTAATCGCTACATTAATAAACGAGATTTTTCCGTCGACCTCATCATGAATTGAGTATAAATTCTTGATTGAAATAAATTTTTATTTTGCATGACAGATACACTTGACACAATATAAATTTCTATGTTCATTTCGATATATTTATATTTATGCTCCCGATGGAACAATTTGAGAAATTCATAGATGGAATATTAGACATGTCTATGTGACATTCTGAATAGTTCACATTACCTACAATATCCGATAAGGAATATGTGGAACTGGTGGAAGCTGAAGTGTTATTTACTTTCGGACGATTATTGCATAAACATTTTTCCGCAGTTTCTACTTTATTTTGTATAGAGTTAAATATTTCGATTTGAATTATGAATTCCTTTTCTCTGTGGAATAACAGTACAGACACAGAATAATTCAACTATTCCGTGCTGAATACTTCTGTGTTTGGTTGCCCATGACAATCATACATTAAAATAGGAGAAATTGCACATTAAAATGGGTCATTAATGATCAATTTCGTGTACGTTAAAGTAAGCTTTTATTTAGAGGTCGACGGGAATAGTTATTTAATAAACTAGTTTATTAATGACAGCGATTAATGGTTGAGATATTTTAACGCGTGAGCGGAGCGAGCGCGTTGATAGTTCGAGACCATTAATCGCTACATTAATAAACAAGTTTATTACAAGATTTTTCCGTCGACCTCATCATGAATTGAGTATAAATTCATGATTGAAATATATTTTTATTTTGCATGGCAGATACACTTGACACAATATAAATTTCTATGTTCTTTTCGATATATTTATATTTATGCTCCCGATGGAACAATTTGAGAAATTCATAGATGGAATATTAGACATGTCTATGTGACATTCTGAATAGTTAACATTACCTACAATATCCGATAAGGAATATGTGGAACTGGTGGAAGCTGAAGTATTATTTACTTTCGAACGATTATTTTCTACTTTATTTTGTATAGAATTAAATTTTTCGATTTGAATTAGGAATTCCTTTTCTCTGTGGAATAAAAGTACAGACACAGAATAATTCAACTATTCCGTGCTGAATACTTCTGTGTTTGGTTTCATATGACAATCATACATTAAACGTTATGTATTTTGTGTTAACTATCAATATTGAATATTTTCAATGTATTTAATTTGAATTTATTCCATATATGTTTTGTTAACACGTTGAGTGCCGAGACAGAATTTGCTATAGCGTCCAGTACGCCGAAATAATTTTATTGTGAATTATTGATTGTTGTCTACTTTTATCAATTTCTGTATCATAATTGAATCGATTGATATAATGAATTTGATTTATAGAGCAGTGAAAAAAATATATACACACGGCGCCTGATTTTGATTTTCATACTACGCCGTGAGCATATATCATAAGCACCAATACAAATCACAGTTAAAAAGTCATTTACGTATGTACAGCTTGTCCTGAAAAACCACCAGTCTGCATAGAATATTTTTCAGACATCATGAGTCGATGCCAAAATGATATGCTCCAATTATGTTTATTTCTGTAGCAAATCCCTGAAATGAATTTTTTATTTTTTGTGAAACGATTTTGTGAAATCACCAATACTTTCTGAATGAATTTTTGTATTTTACAAAAGAAATAATGCAATACGCTATCCTATAAAAACTCAAAAATATTTTTCAATGCCAGCAATCTAGAAATTATAATAAAAAATTATAATTCTGAAAATATACAATAAATCACCCTGCTATTTTACTATGGATTGATTGTACGCCGTAGCAATCCGAGCCACATAAGAGAAGTATGGTATATATGCAGAAATCACATAGACATGGCTTGGAAGTTTAACACCGTTTATGTATAAAATCTATACACTCGGCGTCCAGAGTGCCAATGTGCATAATATATATATATATATATATATATATATATATATATATATATATATATATATATATATATATATATATATATATATATATATATATATATATATATATACATATGGCAGTCAACGTGTTAATGTCATATAATATTTCTGTTCATTCAATTGCAAGATAGTTATTAATGTATATATATATATATATATATATATATATATATATATATATATATATAAAATATATATATATATATATATATATATATATATATATATATATATATATATATATATATATATATATATATATATATATATATATATATATATATATATATATATATATATATATATCTGATATCAATATGTAGCGCATACAATTACAAACGTAATCAAGTAGAGAAGTTAATAAAAGAAAATGAAGCTATAAATTGTTCTTTTCAACATTGAAATTTGAAGCACATTTATTTTCAGAATATCACTAATTCGGTGGAATAAAAATCCTCTCATGTTCCTTTGATGCTTACAGTTATTGGAATGAACACTATTAACTATTTGAACAAGCATGCATTAGAGAACTTTTTTTTTTGAATAGTGCTGTGCAGGTTTTGTGAGCGCAACTTCGGGTACTTTGAGGAAAAAAAAATTGAAAAACACATCTCTTAGTAATTCTTAGGACTCAGGATTAAAGGGTGGAAAGGTAGCAAATGACCCCAACGAAATCCCAAAAAATATTGACGTTTCCTATGCGAAAATCCTGTGTATATATATATATATATATATATATATATATATATATATATATATATATATATATATATATATATATATTTATATATATATATATATATAAATATATATATATTTATATATATATATATATATATATATATATATATATATATATATATATATATATATATATATATATATATATATATATATATATATATATATATATATATATATATATATATATATATATATATATATATATATATATATATATATATATATATATATATATATATATATATATATATATATATATATATATATATATATATATATATATATATATATATATATATATATATGTATAAGACAATTATACTACCAACATTAATGTATGGATGTGAAACTTGGATAATGAACAATAAAATACAAGAAAAGTTAGATATATGGGAGAGGAAGATGCTAAGAAGTAAATATGGAGGAAAAAAAGTAAATGGTATATGGGAAAGAAGAATGAATGAAGAACTGTATGAATTGTACGGAGAAAAGAGAGTGCCTGAAAAGGTGAGGGAGAGAAGACTACATTGGCTAGGACATTTGGAGAGAATGACGGAGAATAGAGAGGAGAAGGGAGTGTGTTGGAAGCGGCCGGAGGGTAAGAGAAGAAGAGGAAGACCGAGGAAGAGATGGAGCGAAGCGGTGATGGAGGACATTCAGGAGAGGAAAATAGGAAACAGGAGAGAGAGGACAACAAACAGACGGGAGTGGAAGGACCTTATAAATTAGGAAATAACATGTAAGAGGCCTCAATGGCCTATGTATAACTGTAATTAATAATATATATATATATATATATATATATATATATATATATATATATATATATATATATATATATACATATATATATATATATAGTGTGATGAGAGAAAAGGTTTTGAAGTAGTTAAATCTACAAAAGTGTTTGGACATATTGAATGAAATATAATTATAATTTTAAAGAAAATATATAATAAATACTTCAGATAAACTCTAACTAATTTGTTTATCAATTCAAATGACAAAATCAGTCAATGATCAACCATATAGTTGTTAATTGACAGGTATAGGAAATGAGATAAAAACCAAATTCTAATCCATATAACTTGAAGTATACTTATCTCTAATATGTTCTCTTTTTTCAATGATTTTCTTCAGTAAACTTATCTCGTAGTTGCTCTCAAAGTTTTTTTTTGCTGTATTTAAAAAATTTTTCCATGATTTTCTGTCATTGTCTCAGCTGCACATATATCGTTATTACTTGTATAATTATTGTTCTATATATTCCCATTTTCTTTTTTTTTCTCATAGTATTTCGTACTTGGAAGTTGAATGCACCTACTCCTGAAGCTTTTCGTTCAATCAATAATTGTTTGATTCAATTTCATAATATTAATTTTTTCTTGATTAATTTAATATCCTTTATTTCTATCTCAATTTCTGAGGCTTCGCGATTTTTTACCATAGTTACAACATGATCTGCTGATGCTATTTTCTGTGCATCTTGTGTATGTGAGGACCTTTTATATATTCTTCTAATTTCATATTTAAAGAGCCAAATTTCCTATTTTTGCTGATAATGCATCCAACTGTTGAACTCGTTTATGTATTTCAAACTCTTCATTGGATATATTTTGTGTTTTTCTGCTTATCGATGTCTCTATCATTTCAATCTTCAGTTTTTAATGAATTTCCATTTTGCTCAGTTGTTTCATTCAATATAAATGAATAAAAATAAAGATAAATAATTAATGAACCCTTTCCCTTTACGTAAATCCTAACGAATTTGTAGTATGCTTCTATTCACTTTACTCACAAAGTACAATTTTCTGTAAACATCCTTATTAGTATTTTAAGCTGTTTCCTTCACCTAGCGTTGAGTAGTTTACCCAAAAAATTTTATTTATGGTACCTTTTACTGAGTCGTAGCAGTTGTTTCAGAATGTTGAAATGAGGTGGCGCTTCAAACTTTGAACATGTTTGGACATGTCTGCAATATTCATTTTGGTGATAACCGATATGTGTATTTGTTACTTTCATAGTGAACTTGCTGAAAATTAAGTTTGATTTTTCTATATTGGAGTAAATATTCATCATTCACGGCCTGTAACTGTCCACTGTTGTATAAAGGCCTCTTCTTCTGTTTTCCATGGACCCCTGTCTCTCGCCAGCTGGAACCAATGTCGTCCCACATGTTGTTTAATGTCATCAAGCCATCGTTTTTGGGGTCTTCCCCTGCTCCGGTTGGTTCCTCTCGGTCTTCATTGAACGAGTCTTGCAGTCCATCGATCCCAGTCCTGTCTAGCCACATGTCCAATCCATTGCCATTTCATGCGTGCGATGCGCTCGATAATATCTGTTATCCTAGTGATGTCTCTGATGTCTTCATTCCTTATTCTTTGTCTAAGAGTTACTCCCAACATTCTTCTCTCCATAGCTCTTTGCGATTTTCTTAATCTGTCGGCGCTTTTCTCTATCATAGTCGCAGTCTCCAGTCCGTAAGTAGCCACGGGCAAGACACAGGCATCGTACACTTTTCTTTCTAGACACATAGGAATGGTTTGGTCTTTGAAGATGTAATTTGAGCGACCGAAAGCACACCAGGATAGTCCAATTCTTCTCGTTATCTCCGCGGTCTGATTTTCTTTTCCAAGTTTTAGTGAGTGTCCAAGTAGACATATTGGTCGACGTTTTCGATTATCTGATTGTCAATTATTATCTGCATATTAGCTTTGGTCATAACATTTGTTTTGTTCAGGTTCATTTTAAGGCCCACTAGACTAGATGCTTGGTTTAATTGATGCAACATACTTGTCAGTTCATCAGCATCGGCACTTATCAGGACAATATCATCTGCAAACCTTAGATGATTTAAGTATGAGCCGTCGATCTTAATTCCTTTGTTCTCCCACTCTAGGTTTTTAAAAATATTTTCCATTGCCGCTGTAAACAACTTTGGCGATATTGTATCACCCTGGCGTACCCCTCTACCAATTTTAATTTCTTCGGTCTTGGTGTCCGGGTCGATCTGGACCTGTAGCGTTGCGTTTTTATAAATATTTTCTATTAAGTCTGAATATCTGGAGTCAATTCTAGCTCCATCTAATGCTCTTAGGAATGCCCACGTTTCGATAGTGTCGAACGCCTTCTGGAAGTCCACAAATGCTAAATGTATATGAATATTATATTCATTTGTTTTTTCGATCAGAAGTTTCATGGATTGTAAGTGATCTATAGTGCTGAACCCTCGTCGAAATCCGGCCTGTTCGACTGGCTGGTATGAATCTAATTTGGTTGTTATTCTATTTGTTATTATTCTGGTGAGCAGTTTGTATATATGTGACAGAAGGCTTATTGGACGATAATTTTCAATATTTGTGCTATCTCCCTTTTTAAACAACAAGATCACTTCCGAGTTTTGCCATGTTTTTGGTATTTTGCCTTCTTCCAAACATTTGTTAAATAATACTTTTAGTGATTTTACCACTGTGTCTCCGCCCATTTTCAACATCTCACTTGTTATTCTATCCTCGCCTGGAGCCTTGTTATTTTTCATTTGCTGTAGTGCTGAACGGATTTCGTTTGTCGTAATCTCTGATATTTCTTCTGAACCCACATTTAGCACCTTTATTCTTGGAGTGTTTGGCTTTGGAACGTTTGACGAATATAGACTTTTATAGAACTTCTCTATCACCCCAACAATCTGTCGTCTATCCGAGATAACTTCGCCTCTTTCGTTTTTTATTTATGTTATTTTTTGTCTGCCTGTAGAGATTTTCGCTCTAAGCACTCGCATATTGGCATTGTTTTCGATCCATTAGGAATTTTGTTTCTACTGACTTGACGCAATAAAAATTTCTTTTATTCTATTACTGGATTCTTTGTAATTGATGAGTATTTTTATAGAATTTTCTGCATTATTTCGTTACTGTTTTTATTAAGGTACGGAATCCATTCACAGTAGTCTAAAACTTATTTTCGAATGAAAATTTTCACACTTTTGTGAAGAGAGTACGTCGTCGAGCAAGATGGAGACGTAGGTAGGTGGATAAGATCTCCATCTTACCCTTCAAGACAGTCATCAACTACTCAGTTTATTGCTGAGTCACCTAATTCTATCTTAACTTTGCCAATTGCCTCAAAGAAAACATGCAGGAAACCAAGGCAAAAAACTCCATTATTACATGCCACGAGTACACCCGTCAAAAACTAAGTACTTAATAATGCAGAAGCAAAAAGAATCGGCCAAGTACGAGTCGGACTCGTGCACGAAGAGGTCCGTACAATTGACTATGACCCCTTAAATATTTATTTTATTTCATTTTATTATTTATTATTAAAGTAAAGACACAACTGAGTATTTTTTTAATATTTCAAGTGCCTACCTGTTGCCACTATTGATATCGAGCAAAAAACGGATATAAAATCGCGTTGGTTGTATGGGAGCCCCATTAAATATTTATTTTATTTTGTTGTTAGTATTTGTTGTTATAGCGGCAATAGAAATATATAATTTGTGAAAATTTCAACTGTCTAGCTATTGCAACAAGTGCCACAATTGGGCACACGCAGCTTGCACTGGGCTGACTAACGCAGAAGCCAAACAGAAGTCTTGGATTTGTGATTTTTGTTCCTAAGCAATAAAACACTATTAATTCTAATGCTTTTTCATTCATATAGGTCCAGTTACAGTCTTACATCAGTCAGAAATGTTAGTCACCATCTTACCCTCCAGCAGTATTCAACTTACCCGCAGTAGCGGCTAAGATGGCGACTTTGACATAGGTGTCAAAAAGTTGAAAAATATAGTGAATGTAGCGGTTTTTAGCTCTATGAAAATTACAATGTATTACTGAAATTCTGGCGATAGCAGTACATCAGAAGGATTCATAGTTCCACTATAATTGGGGCTGAAAATAAATAAAATCCCTTAGGGTCTCCATCTTACCCTCCTCTCCTCTACCGTTTACTCACAATGTACAGTATATTGTACATATCACACCCCCAAAAATGGATGACAGAGTTTTTTCTAGAACACCAAAAAATTGTAAGAAATATAAAAGAGTAAGTCTTCTTAATTTCCAGATTTTCATCTTGAAAAACAAGAATACGTGAGCGAAAGGGTTAATATTGAAAATAGTTATCAATTTGGAAAATGATCAAATAAATGAAAACAAAATGTAACTGAGCAGAAGGTTTATTCTACTCAGTGTCAAACCATTACTATCTACACTCTAAGACATTGATAATGCTATTAAATAGACAGATAAAATGATCATATGGCAGTAGTGACAATCACCGCAGACCACAGAGAAGTGAGCCGGAGAGAAGTAATAAATGCGATTACATCAAACGCATATAATGCTAAATAATTATCATTGTTGCGTGTATCTCCATCCCCGAGGACAAATTAGCGCAACGTCGGTCGACCGGTTGTCGAACGTGATGTACGTTCGCCAATCGACTGCGTAATTTATGGGCGATGCTTGGAAAATAAATTATATTAGTCATGGATTGCGTTATACGAATGTGCATCTATGGTTCAATTGATCATCGAATGTGTCTCGGTTCGTGTGTCAATTCCGTAATTATCTTCTCTGGTTGCGAGCGAATGCTGTGGATATAGAATAAATCTGAAAAGTTTTCGATAATTTTTGCGGTTGATGAAAATCAGTTATAGAGTAGATTTTGAAAATTATGATAAATGATGTTGATCGATGCTACATGATATATCTCATAAACCAGAGTATAGGTTATAGAAAAATTGGAATACAGAAATAACCGATTATTAGTATTATTGAGGTGATATAGGTATTGAATTGAATTGGCATTTACTTGGTCAAAGTTCATATTCATAACTTCATAAAGAAATAAAAAACTGGCTTTTCACAGGTTAAAATAAAATCTATTGAGTAAACGCGCTTCGTCATAACATTGACTTCATCTCGTACTAAATTATGGTATTACAAAACAATCTATATATACGAAATATTGAACATAGCAGAGGGGTTCCTAGAGAAAATAAATAACATTTAGCAATTCATTCAGAGTTATTGGTGGGTACATTGAAAAGATTAAGGAGAGGAGAATACTTCAATCTGGTCGTTAACTAGGTTTCGGGAATTTTTATATTTATTGATATATAGTGGGTTTTTTGGAGACTATTTTCTAACTGTAATATATTATAATTGTGATTAATTGTATGGTTTTCTTGAATAAGATGGCACGCACACTGAAAAAATTATCCGTTGTGAATACCGAAAGATAACTAAATTATACTAAGCGTTGTGGTCCAATAGGCGCCAATCACTACATTTATTAAATATTACCACTACAAAATAGTATGATTCAAACAATAATAAATACTGAAGCTTAAAGCATCAAGTATTTTCCCTGTTTGGTTATTATTTACCACTACAAACAAGTAACTCCTACTTGTCGATTTGTTCTTATTTATCGGTGCCATGGAAAACTACATAACCAAATAAGGGTATTACCTAGCATTTATATGACAATGTACACTACTACCTTTCTATTTTTATCCATAAATCTATGGTTATTATTTATCTGCTCTGATAAAATATTAGAGATTTTTGCAGGTTCATTATAACTTCACTAAATGAGTATTTCATACGTAATTATATGTTGTTTTTCAGAAACATAACCAATTTTAATAATGTAATAAAAGTAAGACAATGTTTACAGGCTTGTTTATTGAACTTTAGTCATCAATACATAGGGAGTTTGGAAATTGATTCATTCGATACTCTGAAGTCCTCTCCCAAATATTTAGAACTTCCCTCAAGGTTCACAATTGTACTTTAGCCAGTTGCTTTCTTCTTCAAGTTGTTCATCTACTATTTCTGAAAAATACAAAAACCTAAGGTTCCACACAATTCCACACAAACAATTATGAAATAACTGGTAAAATACAGTTCTCTCCACAAACTAATGGAGATAAGTACTTAATAGGCAATAAAAACTACTTAATGATAATATTCTATAAAAATTATAAGCAGGTGAGTATATTATGTATTATGGAAATACTTTTGGGACATTTGCAGGGAAACTATCGCTTTTCAATAATATGCAGTTAGTTATAAATTTAATATGGAAAAATGTAAGTCATATGGGTATATATATTTCTATCTAGTTGATTAGGTTAATCAAATTTCAAAAAATTAGGAGATACCCACTGTGTCAGGCAAACCTACATGCGACCATGAATTCAGCCTTTAAGTAGGTACTGAAGCCTCTAGTGCCATTCTAAATTCGCTATGAAACAGAGTATGACTTACCGTTGATTACTGGTATTCAAATATCCAAATTCCATTGAAGTTGGCTTTCCATTCTAGGTATCTAGAAGTTGAAGAGTTACCTTTACGCAAAATGCATTTAATTCAAAAACAATAAGACTAGGTTATAGGGCGAAGGGACGAAAGTTTATAATTCTATTGTCGATGAATGAGATTGAACATAGAACAGTTGTGCATTTCACTCTCTAGCTTCCGATTCTCCGTTCTGATAGCATCACTTATGGTCTTACTGACAGCGGGATAGATTGCTATCACTGACATTTATGCCTTTAACCGACCATGCCATTCACTATCAGATTTCGAATTGTTAGTGGTTGTTGAATAGTTAACAAATGTTTTCTGGTTTATATCGGTGCATGAATGTATATTCAAAGGCAACTCAATACAATGTGAAATAAAGATTCAGAGGATATCGCGTATGTATGTATATATATATATATATATATATATATATATATATATATATATATATATATATATATATATATATATTATATATATATATATATATATATATATATAAAAATATATAATATATATATATAGATATAGATATATATATATATATATATATAAATATATATATATATATATATATATATATATATATATATATATATATATATATATATATATAACTTTTTAATTATTAGCAATAACAAGCTTGGTTAAACTCAAAAAACTCGATTTTATTAAAAAGTTGACGTTTCGCCACGACATTCGTAGCTTTATCAAAACTTTTGAAATATTGAAATTTCTTATAGTTAAAAAGTCTACTATGTTTCATCAAAATTTTTTGACTGTGGCCGATTAGCCAATAAAACTTATACAGAAAATCACTTAAAATAGAATTCATAAACTTTACAACACATTAGAAACGTTAGACAAAGAAAATATCAACAAAAATATATTCCTCCACCATATATTCCTCAATTAAGTAATAAAATATCACATATTTTAAATCCACACAATATTAAAGTAGCCCACACTGCACAAAATCAAATAAAACAAATATATTCTAAATTAAAAAGTAAAACACTTCTTCTGCAAAAATCTCATGTTGTTTATAGTATACCCTGTAATAATTGTAATAAATCATATATAGGACAAACTTTTCAAAATTTAGAAGAAAGATTAAAAGCACACAAATATACCAAAACGCAAACCACAGAACTTATCAAACATAAAAACAATGAGAATCATAGTTTCAACTTCAATAACACAAACATTTTAGAAATAGAGAAAGATCAAAAACGCAGAGAAATTTTAGAAATGTTACATATTCAAAAAAATTTAATTAAAGTCGTAAATGATAGAACAGATATCAAACATTTGAGTTCAATATACGCAGATTTAATTCTTTAATTTTTCTAAGAAACAACATGAATCAAAACAAAATAATTCAACAAACAAACTCTAACCATAACAACTCATCTTCTTAGACAAAATTTTTCTTGAATTTTTCTAAAAATAAAGTACAGTTTAGAACATGTGATCTCCAAAATTACAAGTAATGTCTTTTTAAAGACAAATCCAACAATCAAATATTTTAAACCTATTTTGTACATTACGTGGGTGAAGGTTTCTGTAGTTTCCTTCCCATCTAATATCGACAGACCTGACTGTTGATATTGGACTAAATAGCACGTAATTAATAACAGAATACGGCCACAGCCGTAATAAGAAATTTCTGAAAAAAAGATAAATAGTACCCTATTCTTTAACTTTTCAATATTAAAATAATTTGAACCTATTTCGAACATTACGTGGGTAAAGGTTTCTGTGGTTTCCCATACTATCTAATAATAACAGATTTGAATGTTAATATTGGACTGAATAGCACGTAATAAATAACAGAGCCACAGCCGAAAAAATTTTTGATGAAACATAGTACCTAGTCTTTTTTAACCATTCAAATATTTTCAAGTCAATAGATCATTTTAGGATGACGTCACAACTGTCAAAACAAATGCGCCATGTTCACTTGGTGGGCAGACAAACATTTCGGCCTATGCTTACAGTGTAAAAGTCGTTACGGAGTTTGCAATATATTATTAAAATGCCAATGTTTTGTTGTGTTGTTAAGTGTTCAATGAGATCGGAAATAGACCAAGTTCGATTCTTCAGGATTCCCACCGCGCTGAAAAACCGTGGAGACTATTTAAATGCCTTGTCAAAATAACGACGTGACTTATGGGTTAGGGCTTTAAAAAGGGGTCCTCTGAGCGAAAGTATGCTGAGAAATGCTAGAATTTGTTCAAGACATTTCCTATTGGGTGAGTATTTTGATTATAATTGAGTTTGGTTCCTTGATTTTTCAAAATAATATCCTAAAAAAAGGTACAAAAAGAACAACAAAACAATTATGCAAAAAGCTAAATGAAAGTAATGCTCTTATATATTTAGGACAACCAGCCTATTAGAGAATAAGAATAACCCAGATTGGGTACCCACTCAAAACATGGGATACTTATATAGTTGGTGAAAAAAAAGGTTGTACGGTCCCTGAATCGACACGAAAGAAGTACAGTGAGGTCAGATGAACGATTCAAAAAGATTAGTAAGTGGTTATTTATGGTCATGATCAAATAACACATATTCTTGTTTCAGGATTTATCACAATAAGCGTGCCAAAGATTGAAATAGTTAATCAATTGTTTAGAGGAAGGTGACTTCTAATTTATGATCACTTTGTATTTTCTTGGAGATAATAAAGCTAATTAAAAACAGATATTGCTTATTTTCAACCCTATGTAATGTTGTTGACAAATTAAAAACAGTTAATGTAAAATTATTTATTCATTTTGACAACAAACTAAATTATTTAATCAAGTCAATGGATTTCGTAGAAGGTACAGGCCACTGTGCAAGCCTTTGTGTGCAGGAAAGAGATTCATTTTCGTTTTCAGCTGGACAAGCTTGTAAACAAAACAACAATGCTGTCACATTACTACAAACTTCCCCCAAACCTGCCATACATGTGCAATATTCACTGGAAACAACCCCATCTGATAACGGGATTAGCCAAACCTTGCTTTTTGAGAAAGTCTAATCTGTAACAATGAGAAAGTTATTGATAAAAAAATATAATAGTGGAATATAACATTTAGAAATAATAAAATTGTTTGCTATGCCTACCTTTCCAACAACAATGTAGGCAATATCATTCATTTGTCGAGCCAAAACGTCTTGGACATACCCATACTCGTAATATTTGTAGGTCAATAAAGATTTGTAGGTTTTAAGCTGCTGTCCAGTATAGAAGCTATGACTAAGGATTATATAATTTACCAAATCCATCAAAGATACTGAAGGGATTACTTCCAGATCGTTGGACAACTGACTTCTCCAAATGAATATGGGTCTATATCGTCTATTATCTCCAATTTCTTGTCGTAGCGGGCTTTCACATCATCGGTAAGAGTTGAATAATATTCACTACGAGACATAACTCAAGAATTTGTTGAATTTTCACTCTGAAATACTATAAAACTCAAAAAAACAAACAAATGCATCTATCAATAACGAGTATCAAATGACAGTAATGACACAATAAAGTTTGTCTGCCCACCAAGTGAACATAGAGGATCTGTCAAAGTCACGTGACCTAAAATGGTCTATAGATGTCAAAGAAATTTCAATATTTCAAAATTTTGCAAAAGTCAAGAATGTCGTGGCGAAACGTCTTTAATAAAATCTAGTTTTTTGAGATTCACCTAGCCTGTTATTGCTAATAATTATCAAAAATTTATATATATATATATATATATATATATATATATATATATATATATATATATATATATATAAACTAACTCGTTTATATCGTATGACGACATTCGTAGGATTTGTTGTTCATTCCATAATACTAGTTAAACATTTATATTTCCATTTTAATTAACTAACAAAACTCGTGAGTGCTCTAAAATAAAGGAAAAACTAGTCCAGTATCATTTACAGTATATTCAATAATACAATTCTCATCAAAAAAGATAGAATAGAAATCGTAAGCGGATATTCGTTCGAAGCGACATCCATATGCCTATTCCTCTTTAGTCTATAGAATCATTAAATACGCATTTATCTATTTGACATTAAGTGGATGAAAACAAAAATAAAAAATATTATATTTAGATATAATAATAATAATAATAATAATAATAATAATAATAATAATAATAATAATAATAATAATAATAATAATAATAATAATAATAATAAAGGACTTTATTTTAACCTCAGCGAAGTCAAGCTAAAAGCTTCTCCACTTAACTGAGGACCATAGTATACATCACCTATTTGTAATAGACTACACAGATCCACTTACAAGATATATAAACAATTAAATATAAATAAAACAATATGAACAAAAAATCAAAACATCACTTTAACACTTAATCCGGTTATCCGTTGTCCATTTGACGTTGCAAGATGTATTCTTTAACATAATATTTGAAGCCTGTACGCTTATCCTTAATGCTCTGCGGAATATCATTGTATAACTTAGCACAATTATATGAGAAGGAACGTTCGAAAAATGAGGTATTATGCTTAGGAATTGTGAGCTGGCCTGTAATGCCCCTAATATTGACACTATGACATTCAGTTCTAAATTTAAGTTTTTCAAATAGATAGAATGGCTCACAAGACTCAGTAATTTTATGTATTAAACAAGTCAGGTGAACAACGCGTCTGTTCCTCAGTTTTAACCATTGAATATCATTGATGTAACCAGTACAATGCTCTCTACGCTTTATTGAACAAATATATCTTATGCATGAGTTCTGCAGTTTTTGTAGTTTATGTGCATATTCTTGATCCAGGCATGGCCCATATACAACGTCGCCATAGTTGGCAAAGCTAAGCACCAGGCTGTCACATAACATCTTCCTCAGTTGTGAGTCAAGGAATAACTTACTGCGATATAAGTTTCGCAGAGATGCATAACCCTTCTGTATTATAAGTTGTACGTGTTTTCTAAATCGCAGCTGAGCATCCATAACAAATCCTAGATTTTTTACTGAGTCTACATGATTTATGTTTTGATTTTCGACCTTGACAGTGAATGATTTGCTCACTTCCGTATGTGATGGGCCAAATATCATCAAATTAGTTTTATTCACATTCAGCCTTAATCCATGATTCGATGAATATTCAACCAGACTATCAATAGTATCCTGAAGAGCAGACTGCGCATCCTGAATCTTACCTTTTTCAAATTCAATGTATATCTGAGTATCGTCCGCAAACTGATGCAAGCTACAGACGCCGGTATTTCTAGACATATCAAACGTGTAAGAAACAAACAATAGGGGCCCAAGTATAGAGCCTTGAGGTACACCATGCGATACGTTAAGTAAATCTGATCTTTTATTATCTATGGTCACGTATTGTTTACGTCCCTCCAAATAGCTTGTCAAGAATTCTCTAGATTTGCTTGAGAAATTTAGATGTTTAAGTTTAGCAATCAACAGTCTATGCACGACCAGGTCGAATGCTTTGCTGAAGTCAAGCAACACTAATGCCGTATTCTTTCCCTTATCACAAGCATCTATAATGTCATCAACAATTTTTAACATGGCTGTAGTGGTACTGTGGGCTTGTCTGAAGCCAGACTGAGTATTTGGGTAAATACCTCGTTCCTTTATATAATCTTTCATCTGACTTACTAATATTCTTTCAAATACCTTCGAAACAACCGGTAATAAACTAATTGGTCGTAGATCAGTTATAGAAACAGGCTCTTTTATTTTTGGCAGAAGAACCACTACAGCTGTTTTCCAGTGTCGAGGAAAATGACCATAATCTAAACACGAGTTGTATATATGCATCAAGTGTTGAGTAATTTGCGGACAACACATCTTAAACATTTGTAAATTGATGCCATCCGACCCTACAGCATTGGACTTAATCAAACCAAGCGTGTTATTTATCATCGGTTCCGTTATCCTGGTAAAGTAAAAACTATTGGGATTACCACTAATTTTGTTCGTTGAATAATAATTTATTACGTCTTCATTAATATTGGTATTCATGCTTTGTATCGCTTCAATGAAATGTTTATTAATGAGATCAGGATCGTCAACGTTTTCAGGAAGCATGTTATTAGACCTATTGTACACGTTTAATTGTTTCAATGTGTTCCACAACTTTCTACTATCACCAGTCCGCCTAACATGATTCAAATAACCCTTTTTCTCCTGTCTTATTGCATTTGTGACAAAATTACGCATTACTCTATACTCCTCCCAGTCATTATTATTCCTAGTACGTTTATAGTTTGTTAGAAGTTTATCTCTTTCTTTAATCATGGCTTCGATGCAGTTAGTATACCACTCCGCTTTTGGTTTAGTTATTTTACGTGTATCAAATTCATTGTTCTAAATGATGACATAAACCGATGCTAGACGCGGTGTGTGCGTTCTCCACATTTCATTCATTATTGGAACACGAATCGTAGAAGCGGAAACACTTTATGTATTTCTACAAAGCGATGTTTATGTTCTGAAAATAAAAAAGTGTTTTTAATTTTTCTTTGAATTTCCAATTTAAGTTATGCTGTTATATGGAATATTATATCTGTGAAGGGGGTAAACCTGACCAAGTGTCTATTATTTTGGGGTTTACGTCATTATTTACGGCAATATATTCAATTATATATTGTTTTTATTAACTGTCATAAAAAATTCAAGTAAAACACTAAAGTCACTTTTATCTAACCACAATATCACACAATATTTTATATGATTCAGAAAACCATATAAAAATAATAACTGGAAAGTTCACAAAAACAGTAAATCAGGAGTTATAAAATTAAATTATGGCGTGTAAGGTGTAAATTCTCCACTTAACTGCCGCCACTGAATTCTACACTGAAATACCGTGATTCACGCTATCATACGATACGTCACTTTTGTTTCCTCTATAATTAATGACTTGCGTATAACGAGAATATCTAGATAGCGTCTTATTTGCACGTGCACGTATAAGATCGCTCTCTTGCCAAATAACTGTTGAAAAAGTAACATCATTAAGTATTAGAATTATATTCCATATCTATTGAACGACTATTCAATATATTAATATTGAAGTATCTGTGGCGTCTGATAGACGGTAAGTTATGAGAAGAAATATAATTATTTCGTATAAATGCATTATCTTGAAAATCTGAATTGATTCCTTGTTTCATTTTTCCGCCATTTCATTTTTTTTCATTTATCTATATTAAATTATTTATCTTTCAATATTGAAATAATCATCTTACATTTCTTGATTTAAAATATTTTCAATTTATTTGCTTATTTCATTCTCTCAATTTAACACAAGATTTTTGTAGGCTAACGATGGCAAATTTCACGTGGTCATATCTCATGTTCAGTTTAATGTTGGAACATATACTGTCTTTCTTAGCATATTTGCTTGAGATAAATCTAAATGTTAATTTGAATTGGCCATCGATACTCTACAGATATTCTTGGAAAATATTAAGTTTGAGATTGTATGTTGATTTGACCGAATTATTTTAGTCACCTTGTCTGGAGTTTAAAAAGCCACCTTGGCTGGAGTTTAAAACATTCACTTTGTCTGGAGTTTAAAGAATCACCTTATCTGGAGCTAAAAATCACCTTATTTGGCGCTAATATTCACCTTGGAAACCACAGCTGGAGCTACCAAGAAACTAGGGACAAAGATAGGGCAGAAGTCAAGAATACAAGCCACCTATAAAAAAATCTAAAACGTCGATAGAAAATTAAATAAAAACAAAAAGATAAGTCTCATTCTATATAATAAGAAAATAGTAAATACCTTCATTTTATCTTGTTGTTATTACTGAAAGCAAACTAGAACCCATATATGTTTAACCAATCTCCCAGGTTGCTCGGGCATATATCTTAAAAGGGAGAGTAGTTACAGGCGATTGTTTTAAGTTTCACATTAGTAAGACTTTGAGAATCTTTCAGACCAGAATTTAGGAAAACAAGCTTAGCTTTGGTAATCAAAGTTCGAATTCCTATTATGCAAGCAATTTAATTCAAGAAAATCATGCTTTCAATTTCGACTTTAGAATATTAAATGCTGAAAGTAAGGAAATCAATCTGAACTCTAGAATCATCTCAGATTAATAAATGCAAACATGAGACCTGATCCTATGGATAAGCCAAATTGATCATATTCAAGCCCGCTTCTTGATTTTTTTTTGAAATAATTTGTAACCATCTTTGTTTTCACCATTTGTGTTTGTTATTTATTTATTTCTAGTTTTGGATATTTCGGAGAAATGTGATGATTTTTCACTCATCATCTCAAGAAGGTGAAGTTTGACTGAAACGTGCGTCATTCGTACTTTATCTAATAGATAAGCAAGTTATTTCATTAACAATTGTTTCAATATGTTTATAAATTAATATCATGTATCTGCCTTAACAATCCAAAATTAACAATTTTTCACAACTTTGTCGAGGGCAGATTATTTGATAATGAATCAGTTTTTCTTTTCAGGGGTTCATCATCCCAACAAACTACAACGATCGTGATTAATTGTAAGTATAAATACGAAATTTTCTGGGAAATTTAGTGCAATTATGATTTCAAACGATAAAAACAGAAGTCATAGAACTTAAATATCAGCAATTGTTACACGATTATAATAGAAAAGTGAAAGCCATGTTTTGAGTAGTAAACAAGTGTAGATAATCGAAGATTTTCTGAAAATGCATTAGATAATGAGCTCACAAATATGGCTATTTAATAAGTATAATTACGATGTCTTGTATTTTTACTTACTATATGTGATCGATGATTAAAATAGCAAAAGTTTATAAAAATACTCTTTCCTATTTATGATGGAAGTGAATATATAGGTATATATATAGGTATATATATAGGTATATATATATATATATATATATATATATATATATATATATATATATATATATATATATATACATATATATATATACAGGCCGTTTCTTTTATCATGTGGTAACATTGCTATATTCTAAACCGTAACAGATATGGGAACGATTAAATGGGAAAAAAGTTAACTATTATGGTGAGCAGTAAATTGGTCAGAAAAAATCTTCAGGGACTTTCGCCGTTCCCGAGTTATACAGGGGAAACTGAAAATGGCGTTTTTGGTTTTTTACGAATAGAATTGTTATTTCAAAATATATGAACAAATGGATGAGGAAATTTTTATTGTATTCAAAATGTACTATAACCATGTAAAAATAAATCTTAGATTGAACGTTTCGTCTCAACACGGCCACCATCAACTTTTTTTTTCAGAATACGGACCTGTCTTTTTTATTGCAAATATTGGTGAAGCGATAAAATCAAAATTCAGTGGTATATCACAATCATCAGTGACAACAATTTTGAATTACGGTCCTGTTGTTAGTTCCTCTGTAAATAGTTTTTATTTCTTCAAAACTTGTTCAACTATTGGCATACTTCAGACATTAGCCAATAATTTCGATAAGAAGATACCCCATCACAATGAACATTTTAATTTTTGTATTACAGTAATCCTTGTTTCGTGGTTGATTTCTCTTGAATTAATTTTTATACATTCCAATCCTCACAATTCAGTGGTATATCACAGTTGGTATTGTTATAGAGTTTCATTTAAAATTACTAGCATCATCAGTACTAACAATCGAACAGAAAAACAATTTATTTTATAATGAATTTTTGGGGGAAAATAAAAACCATACAAAAAATGAATTCCACGTGAGAAACTACATTAAATGCTCGAATTGACGACGTCTTTGTTGAATGCACATACGTTTTCTGTCCATACAATTATTGTGGCAATTTTCTAGCATGTTGGGTGTAATGCTATTACATGCATCTCTTATTTTTTGTTTGAGATGGTCGATATCTGTACTATGTGTCGGAAAAACTTTATCCTTTATGTATCCCCAGATAAGAAAATCTAATGGATTAAGGTCTGGAGATCGAGCTGGCCAAGCAATTGGTCCATTGTTTCCAATCCATTTTGTTGGGAATATTGCATCTAAATGATCCCTTACTATTGCTGCATTATGGGGAGGGGCACCGTCTTGTTGAAAATGTATTTCACGGCGAATATTCAGTGGCAATTCATCTAAGTATTCATCAAACTCATTAGATAAAAAATTTAAATACATTCCACTATTCAAATTATCATTGTGAAAGAAAGGACCTAGTACCTTTGTTCCCAAAATTCCCAAACAAAATTTTATTCCGAATCTTTCCAGGGAGTTGGTTTCTCTATGTAAATGTTCATTTGAATTATTCCACCTATAATGGATGTTTATATTAAACCAGCCATTATTGGTGAATTTTGATTCGTCCGTCCATATTATTTTTCTACAAATATTTCCTACTTCCCTATTTCTACGTCTTAATCACTTCGCAAATCATACTCTCCTTCCGTAATCCCTTTAATTGAGGTGATGAACTTTGCGTATCCTGTAACATTTGTATTTGTTCTGTTTTAAAATATTTCTGGTAGATTTCACAGAAATCCCTGGTTCGTGGGCAATTTCTCGTAAAGAACAATCTTGATTAGAAATATTTTTATAATTGACCAATCCTAAATTGAAAATTTTTTTTTTCTTTTTGTTATTGTTTATGAGGAAATATTTGCTTACATAAAACATTTATTCGGTTCGTCATACTTCCAGATACAATACATTTTCTAGTTTTATTTCTGTCAAATGCACCACAGTCTATCAAATTTCTTTCTAATCGTCTTAACATTTGAATGTTAGAATGTTTGGAATACGACGATTCGGGTATAGCTCACCATACATATTTCTTGCCAAAAGAGGATTTCTATTTGATTTTGCATAAGTAAATACCATATCAGTGGTCAGTCCTTATCATTTGAATACATCTTCAATATTATGTAACCCAGTGCATAAACGTCTGACAGTTCTTAACAGATATCAACAACTCATTTATTTTTCCTGCCATAGAAAACAAGCAAAGCCTACGTGTTTAAAATGACGAATGAAGTAAGATGCTACTTCTTAATTGTACTGAATTACACAACAATCGTATTTTGACCAAAAACGAATATTTTCGTTACCTATTTCCACGATTGAGAATTATAAAAATATTCCCTATAAAAATTGATTAAGGAAAAATCAGCCTCGAAACAAGGATTACTGTATAATACAAAAATTTCCAGACATGAAAAATACGAATTTTCGTTATGTTTGGGTACCTTCTCATAAAAATTATTGCCTATTGTCAGAAGTATGCCAATAGTTGAATAAGTTTTGAAGAAATCAAAACAATTTACAAAAAAACTAAGGGCAGGACCGTAATTAAAAATTGTTTTCTCTGATGATGCTAGTTATTTTAAATGAAACGCTATAAAAATATCAAGTGTGATACACCACCGAATTGTGATTTTATCGCTTTATCAATATTTGCAATAAAAAAGACAGGTCCGAATTCGAAAAAAAAAGTTGATGGTGGCCGTGTTGAGACGAAACGTTCAATCTAAAATTTATTCTTACATAGTTATAGTACATTTTGAATACAATAAAAATTTCCTCTTCCATTTTTTCATATTTTCTAAAATGACAATTCTATTCGTAAAAAACCAAAAACGCCATTTTCAGTTTCCCCTGTATAACTCGGAAACGGCGAAAGTCTCCCTAGAATTTTTCTGAGCAATTTACTGCTCACCATAATAGTTACCTTTTTTCCCATTTAATGGTTTTCATATCTGTTACGGTTTAGAATATAGCAATGTTACCACATGATAAAAGAAACGGCCTGTATATATATATATATATATATATATATATATATATATATATATATATATATATATATATATATATATATATACAGTGCTTTCATGATGAAAGGAACAAATTCATTAAAAAATTAGCTTTCTATTTCATGTTAAAATCCTCGGACAGGTCGATTAGTATTTTTATTTGGGCAATTTTCGCAATAAAAATTTTGTATACAGGGTGTCTCATTCAAGAGCTATGGCTTTGTCATTAGTTTTTGTAAAGGTAATACCCTGAATATTATTTCACTTTACAATTCTACGATAAATTCTTATCACTTTTTGTGAACATACCATATGCCTCAACTTGATGGATTCCCAGATTATAACGGAGATAGTGGAGCACCTGGAGCTGTAAAATGAGGAGTAAAAGTAACAAAAACAATTTATGTAAACATTGTCATTAAATCTGAAGAATGAAATTACACATGTACCATCTGAATTCATTCACTGGTGCTGTATAGTCCGCAGTTTTCACGTTTTTAACGCTCCAGGCACTACACTACTTCATTGTGTTAGAAAATGCAATTACTTGAGAGAGAACGTATTGAAGTACTTATGATGATTGGTTTTGGAGATAGGGTGCGTTCACAAGAAGAAGTCTGCAATCTATTCAATGAAAATCATCCTGATCGTTCGCCAATTACTAGATCGACAGTCAGCAAAATTGAATCAAAAAATTCAGGAGATACGGCCACGTTAGAGATTTACCTAAAGGAAGACCACCGAGAGTATCTGAAGAAACAGTGCTGAACGTTCTACTAGAAACCCAAGATAACCCTCATACATCCATTACTACAATTTCCAATAATTTCAATTTATCAGTAGGGTCCGTGCATAAAATACTTAAGGTAAATAAGTATCATCCCTATAAAATTAAGCTGGTACATGAATTATTAGAAGACGATTTTGACCGCAGAGTACAGTTTTGTGAGCAGATTCTTGAAATTCATAATCAACATCTAAATTTCATTACAAACATAATTTTTTCTGATGAAGCCACCTTTACTTTAAATGGCCACGTCAACAGACAAAACTGTAGGTATTGGGCGACCGAGAATCCTCATTGGATGCAAGAATGCCACACACAGCGGCCTCAAAAAAATTAATACATGGGCAGCGATTGTTCGAAATCGTATAGTTGGTCCCTATTTTTTTGAAGGAACACTAAACGGAGAGGACTACTTGAACTTTCTCCAGTTCGAACTCATTCCGGCTTTAGCTGTTTTGTTTTCTAACCCACAAGATCCTGACATACCTAATAACGAGATATGGTTTCAACAAGATGGGGGCACCTCCTCACTATTCAATCGCTGTTCGACAATTTCTTGATGCAACTTTTCCCAACAGATGGATAGGACGGAGAGGTCCGATTGAGTGGCCGCCAAGATCACCGGACATAACCCCATTGGATTTTTTCTTATGGGGTTATTTGAAGTCTAAAGTTTATTTGAATAGACCAAATAATATTGATGATCTAAAAGAGAGAATCAGGCAGGAAATAAGACTTATCAGTCCAGAAGTAATTGAAAATGTGCAACGGGAAACATTGAATCGACTTCAAAAATGTCTCGAAGTAAACGGACAACAGATTGAACATATGTAAAAATTAAATTAGTAATTACATTTGTGTGTTTTCATATCGTACCTCTCATTACCCACTATCTCCGTTTCTGGCAATCCATCGAGTTGAGGCATATGGTATGTTCACAAAAAGTGATAAGAATTTATCGTAGAATTGTAAAGTGAAATAATATACAGGGTATTACCTTTAAAAAAACTAATGACAAAGCCATAGCTCTTGAATGAGACACCCTGTATACAAAATTTTTATTGCGAAAAATGCCCAAATAAAAATACTAATCGACCTGTCCGAGGATTTTAACATGAAATAGAAACCTAATTTTTTAATGAATTTGTTCCTTTCATCATGA
>JARQZK010002901.1:167500-182500 GCA_030704885.1 Cynegetis impunctata | reverse complement strand
ATGAAGATTATGGATGGATTTTTCATGAGAAACATTTACTTATTATTGAGACATTTAGAATCTCCAAGAACAGAATAATATCAGAATAAATTGATTATAACTCATAATTGCCATAATATAGTTGAATAGATCTGGGTACACAGAACCAACTTCAGATACAAATAGTATCTCTTTATTAGAAAAACTGAAAACTAATTTTTTTCAATTAAATTGGTAGTGTGCCAAGCAACAATATCAGTAATTTTGATCATGAAAAGAATACTGAATGTAAAATACATGATAATTCAGGAAAATAAAGGGAAAATAATTAATAATGAATTGAAAATACTCAGGTGTTTATTAACACAAGTATAGTGGTTGGGATAAGACCTATTGATAAAACTTTTCAAAACTACAAAACCAGAATATCCGAACATAGAAGTGGTTTTGATAATAAAATGAATTAATTTCATATTTTTACTTATTTAGTAGAAAAGAATCATTTATTTTGTATGAATTTTGAAAGATTACATTTGAAAATAAATACCTAAAATTCAATTTCTAGAAATCTTTAGAAATGCACAAAATTCACATCGATATAGTAAATCCAAAAATTGAAGTGAATAGTTATCTAATGTTAAATTTGTTTTATTCTCTAACAATTACCTGCAAAATAATTTCCTAATGGAATTCCCTTCCTAATGGATTTTGCCTGAAAATCCTTCTCTTCTATTTAGTAGGTATTTTTGTTCCACACAACCGGTGTTTGTCAATTTTCATGTAATATTTTTTTTAACTCAAGTGACTTACAGTTCATTAATTTTTCTAAGTCTCCTCAACTCAGACTTTGAAAAGTACTAATCTAGGACATTATATTTCCATAATTGACAACAGTGGACATTAATGAGGTGTCGTTTCATAAACAAAATTTATTTAAATGGTAAAGAATGAGACAGAGTTCAGCCAGTTTTATATCATCTGAATCAAATTATATATATATATATATATATATATATATATATATATATATATATATATATATATATATATATATATATAGGAAACAATTGAATATTATTCAATGTTCGGAGAAGCCAGTGGTATTTTTATTTTGTAAAATTGATTTTCTGTTGTTCTGATGTTCCTACTAATAAATTATGTACTGAATTTGAGTAGCAAAATTTGTAACAGGCTATCGAAAAATAACGTTAAAACAACTTGTACAAAGAAAAGAAACTTGAAGTCATTCTTGGTCAATAATAAAGAAAAATCTGACATCGAAGCAAACAGTGGTGTTTACAAAATATTTTACGACGAATTTCCTGCTTTCTATATTGGACAAATAGGAAGGAATATGAACATTCGTGTTGAAGAACATAAAAAGACAATTCTACAGAATAAAAATACCACTGGCTTCTCCGAACATTGTATGAATTTTAACCATTTCCTGGACTTCAACAAAACCCAATTGTTGCATTCAGGTAACCAAGGAAAGCGCCTTGACCTTCTTGACATTCTTGAAATAAGTTCCGGCCATAATTGTAAAATACCCATTGTAAACGAAAAAATTGATTTTCAGGTATCACCTTTGCTTTTGTCTATTTTATAAAATAAGATGTAATACTCTCCTGTAGTCAGTCTTGATAATGAGTTCCTAACTCGAAACATGTCGACAATCCTTTACTGCTGACTAGAGTTTCTGAATATTTTGATATAGTAAATCTTAAGCCAAGTGTGTTCTATTTTAAAGTTTAAAATGTATTATATATATACATATATATATATATATATATATATATATATATATATATATATATATATATATATATATATATATATATATATATATATATATATATTTATAAATATAATATAAATATATATATATATATATATATATATATATATATATATATATATATATATATATATATATATATATATATATATATATATATATATATTATATATATATATATATATATATATATATATATATATATATATATATATATATATATATATGTATATATACATATATATATATATATATATATATATATATATATATATATATTATATATATATATATATATATATATATATATATATATATATATATATATATTTATATATATACGAGTATTTATTTCAATTATTATTGCCTGCATGTATTGTTATATATTTTTCTGTTTTCGGCAATACCTGCCAATAGAATTAGACGAACGAATGTCTTGAAAAATTAACCTTTGGTCATGAAATTCATGACTTTCTCAAAACTCATAAAAACTTATAGTATCTGGTATTTTATTGACCTACAATTTCTATTCCTTCATAATCATGTTAAGTATTATTTTAAATACTCTCCTAGCTTTACGTTATGTCTAAATATGTCCATACCTCGGATAAGATTTTTGTTTATATTATTTACCTCTACGACAGAATACCCTTTCAGAAGATAATGCATGTTTCGTGTAACCTCTTTAGATAATTTGGAGAGACACATTAAATATTATGTACTTATCCCTCAAAGTTTTGTTATTTATTATAATAGTTTATATGATATAATTGAACATAGGAAACATATTTAAGTTGTTATTAGGATAGTCACAGGTATTTCTGAGTATTTGGTGAATATATTTAAGCAAAGTAGCAGACCGAAACAATATAATTTCCAAATATTATTCACATAAACTTCAGAAAAGAGTTATGAAGTAACTATTAAGTTATTTCAAAATAATTGAAAAGTTATTAGATTTTGTTTTAATATTTTATTGAGTGCTCGATCTGAGTAACTAATTCATAACTCTAAAACACAATACAGTACACTTATTGATCAAAGTTTTTTTTAAGAGTTTCGACTATTATATATTTATATATGTATTGGAATATTTATTAATAGATTAATATTAGACTGTTGACACGACTTTATTTAATATTGATTTTGTCTACATCGATTGACAATTGACGACTTAATGACAATGATCTGTGGATTACGGAACTGGCGCACACGCATCAGTTCACGGAACTCATAGTACTATATTATCACAACATCGACCTTCTAGATACATTATTTATTTAATTGTATTTACTCAAATAAACTCAAAATAAGAAATTCTTCCCACTCTCGTTAAATATCTATTTTCGGGTTCACCTAAAGCAGAATAGGAATACAGAAGTATAAAACAAAACTATATATCCGAGAAGAGATTGTGCAGCGAAAGAAGGAATAATAAACAGGGTATAAGTGGCAACGTCGAAAATATTTTTAGGTAATTCAGCAGAGCCATATATTCGAATAACCTAATTTACAGAGAGACATGTAGGTATGTATATATATATATATATATATATATATATATATATATATATATGTATATATTATATATATATATATATATATATATATATATATATATATATATATATATATATATATATGTATGTATATATATATATATATATATATATATATATATATATATATATATATATATATAATATTGGATATATTCTCGACCGTAACAAATCAAAATTCAAGCAATTGTATCGGGAAGCGGTCAGTGTTGATTGAAATCTCAATTATTCTCGATATTTCGCCATTTATTTTATGGCTTCTTCAGGAGAAGCTACAAAGTATAATGTTACAATAAAAAATATATAAAGAGATTTTCTTCCATTACTTACAGAGATTATTAACACACACACACATATTAAAATAATAAAAAATGAAAATAATAAACATCGAATATCACAGATGAGAACAGAAAAACGAATGACCCTGTACGAAAACAGCAAGGAGTTAAACTTTATCTAGAATATTACAGTAAATGCCACTAAGTTCATTTGTATCCATTTTATAGTTTATTGCATTTTGTGTTTTTACAATATGATACACTTCAAGAAAAATACGATTTTTGTAATTATGATTTTCGTCTAGAATCTTTACATCTTCGAATTTAAACTGATGTCCTGTTTTCAAATGATGATCTGTAAAAGCACATGATCCTTTTTTTATCTTGCAATCACTCCTGTGTTGCGTAATTCGTTGTGTCAACCATTGACCTGTTTGACCTATATAGCATTCATTGCAGCTGCAGCAGTCTATTTTATAGATGACATCACTTTTAAATAGCGGTGGAGTGACGTCTTTCAACTTTGAAAAGAGTTTTTTATATGATGTATTAATTTTTTTACTCGAGGGACCTACAGTTTAACGCCGGTTCCGAACGGCCAATGGACTTGTAAACAATGTACATTACCCAACACTCAATCTCATAACTAGAACCACTAAATTCAGGACATACACAACGCCCAAGAGCAAGGTGGGACTCGAACCCACATCCTCGGTCAACAAACGGTACAAGGCGGTACTCGCTCACCGCTGGTCTACCGAGGCCCCCGATATGATGTATTATGTTTCACTATGCTGATGTCTTTGTACTGTTTAAAAAGTGCGATAATTTTTTTGTTAATCCATCTATATTTGTCAATCTAATGTATTTTCTGCTGGGGGGTTGTCACTTGGTGCTTTATCGTAGAATTTTGTATCATAAATGAGGCGTCTGAGAATGTATCCAGGGTATCTATTGTTACTGAAGTTATCAAAAAGTTGTTTCAAATTATGTTGCAAAAATGTTTTTTCAATGACTGATCCCATTTTTCATGGCCATTACGGTATTTAATTTTTGATGTTTTGAATGATTTGAATAGAAATTTATGTATCGGTCGGATGCTGTCAGCTTTCTATGCCGATCGAGGATGATAATATTCTCATCCTGCCTTATTACTTTGGTGTCTAAAAATGGGATGCTTCTTTCTTCCTCACGTTCCACTGTGAATTGTATGTTTTTATTAAATGAGTTGAAGCTATCTAAAATTGTTCTTATGTGTGTAGTTGGTACACAAGTTATAATGTCGTCAACAAATTTATACATAAACGGCACGTCAAAAGGTAAACCACTGGTAACATTGTCTAACAATAGTCGATGTTTATTATTTTCATTTTTTATTATTTTAATATGTGTGTGTGTGTGTGTTAATAATCTCTGTAAGTAATAGAAGAAAATCTCTTTATATGTTTTTATTGTAACATTATACTTTGTAGCTTCTCCTGAAGAAGCCATAAAATAAATGGCGAAGTATCGAGAATAATTGAGATTTCAATCAACACTGACCGCTTCCCGATATATATATATATATATATATATATATATATATATATATATATATATATATATATATATATATATATATATATATATATATATATATATATATATATATATATATATATATATATATATATATATATATATATATATATATATATATATATTTATATATATATATATATATATATATATATATTTTTATTTATTTTATTTATATTTTTATATAAATTTTTATATATATATTTATATATATATATATATTATATATATAATATATATATATATATATATATATATATAATATATATATATATATATATATATATATATATATATATATATATTAATATATATATATATATATATATATATATATATATAAATATATATATAAATATATATATATATATATATATATATATATATATATATACATATATGAAGATTAAGATAAGTATATAGATAAATATATAAACATAAAGTCAATTTTTCACATTCATTCAAGATATTGACTTTAGAATCAATAAGCCTCATATTCTGCATAGATGATAAAGTTCAGCTGTGGCAGAACTGCAATAAACGTAAGTATTTCGGAAACAGAGAATCAGTACTCCTACGTTTGAATTGGCAGTTAAATTCTTTTGGAATAACATTTATCCTAATCGAGTTTTTGTAAAAATTGGGGTCTATGTGCCAGCGGTAATCCGTATATATAAGAGTTAAGTGCCAATTCTGTTCCTAGAAGTTCTGAAACTTCCTCAAAGAACGCCCTAGTTGTATGAGCGGTGCAGTTGAAAGTCTATTGGAGCAAAGTGCCAGTCTGGTTAGTTGTCATATTGCTATCGTCAGTGTTATATTTCATATTAATAATTTTATATATTTGTTACTGTCAATCATATCAGTTCTCTTTCTTCCTCTTTTCCTGCATAGGGATCCGTCAGTAAAGCAAAACTACAGACTATGCTGCTATGCATCTCTGAGGAAAATAGGTTATTTTTTAATGACATCTCTTGACAACATTTCACAGTAGTATCAGTGTATGAAGATATGTTGTCTTGTGTAATAAAAAAAAATTACAACGATTTGGCTCTTGTTACTATGAACTTAGCTTCTTTTAGAAATTAATTATTCCTGGACTATCTCTGCTAACATTTTACTACCACCGTTACTTAGCTCTTTTTGCCCATGTCATTTTCATTTTTTTGTAGGCAAGCCATGTACTGCACAATAATACTGTTTATTGCACATGATTTAGTATCGGTTAACTCATCGAAAATAATTTTTTCCAGCAGTACAAACCACACTGTATCAAAATGTACAGTTTTTCGTTAGTATCTAGAAATATAAAATTTGGTATTTACCCCCTTTTGACGAAAAACCATTCAAATGCTAATATCAGAAATTTTTGTTTCAATTCATTCATCTAATAGGTATATGGCACAACTACTTCACTAGAAAATTAATTTTTCGATATGATTTTATCTATTCCAAAATTGATTTTCCATAAGTCTATTATATCTGCTGAATTATCGAAAAATTAGTAATTCTAATAGATGAAGGTGATGCAGTGAAAAGCAATAAACGAAATGAAACAATGGAAAGTATAAACTTATACGACTTATTTGAAACAATGATTGCCTGGCGTTCATTTCAAAAAGTCGATGTGCCAATTTTATTCAGTTATAATATCACATTCAGTTATAATATCACAATATCAGTTATAATATCACATCGAAAATAATCGATTATACTTCCGAGTCACGAGACGTATTTTGCGAAACATCCACGAGAGCGCACCTCGAGTTTTAAGAAAATACGTCGAGCGACAAGGTCAGTATAACGATTATTTTCGATTGCTCGAGAGGTATTCGTTACGATCATATAACGAATAAAAGTATTAATTTTTTTGGACGAACGTCAAAACATCATCAATATGAAAATATTTTCATTTTGACACGAGGCGAAACACCAAAACGATTATATCACGTCGTCAAGGGTATATTCACTTATCAATACGCAGGAGTTATGAAAAATTCACGGAATCTATTAGCTCATTCATACATGAGTTATATAATCAGTTATAATATTATAGGAGCATAGAAAATAATCGACTATACTTCCGAGTCACGAGACGTATTTTGCGAAACATCACCAGAGCACAGCTCGAGTGATCTTTTAAGAAAATACGTCGAGCGACGAGGTCAGTATAACGATTATTTTCGATTGCTCGAGCGGTATTCGTTACGATCATATAACGAATAAAAATATTAGGTTTTTTTGACAAACGTCGAAACATCGTCAATATGAAAACATTTACATTTGGACACGAGGCGAAACACCAAAACAATTATATCACGTCGTCAAGGGAATATTCACTTATCAATACGCAGTAGTTATGGAAAATTCACGGAATCTATTGGCTTATTCATACATGAGTTATATAATCAGTTATAATATCACAAGAGCATAGAAAATGATCTATTATACTTCCGAGTCACGAGACGTATTTTGCGAAACATCCACGAGAGTGATGTTTTAAGAAAATACGTCTACGACGAGGTCAGTATAAATATTATTTTCGATTGCTTGAGTGGTATTCGTTACGATTACATAACGAATAAAAGTATTAATTTTTTTTGACAACCTCAAAACATCGTCAATATGAAAACATTCACATTTTGATACGAAGCCAAACATCAAAACGATTATATCACGTCGTCGAGGGTATATTCACTTATCAATACGCACTAGTTATGCAAAATTCACGGATTATATTGGCTTTTTCATACATGAGTTATATAAGCAGTAGTAACACTACAAGTACTTCAAAATAATCAGGAGTGTCAGTTTGACAGTTTAAATGATCCGACCGCGAAGCGGGAGGATTATTCTGTCAAACTGACACGATTTGTAATTATTCAGGAAGTTTGAGATGTATAACCGTATTCATTTTGAAGTACGAATTGTATTTGATACGATTATTTGTTGAGTATATCAAGTAAAAATCTCCAAATCGAATCATTTCAGAACAGTTATTGATAAACGTCAAAATTTGACGGTCCTGTTAGATTTCGATTGGTAGAACTACTCTATGTATAACCAGGTATTATCGAAATTATACGAGGTAACTTAACTAAATTGATCGTTCTGATTGGTTGAAAATCATACGAAAAAATAATCATGATTATAATAATTATTACATTGCTACTGAAATCAGAAATCCTAGAGCAGGGCTCATTTCGTTTCTCACATGTTAATGATAAAATAAGCTTGCGTATAGTTTTCATTTTCATTTTATATCCAGTGAAGAAATTAATGAAAACTCTCGAGAAAATGAAACTTGATTTGAATTAACTATTTACATTTTCTTCAGAAGTTCTTCAAATATATAATTCAATATGCTTGGTATAAGCGGTTTGTTAAATCCAATTATTTCGATCTGTTTGATAAACCAGCGACCCCGTCGGTCTAACCGCATCCTTTGGACTCATTACCACGGACGGACAGCCAAAGTTTACGGGAAATTTCCCTAACTTTAATATGTTCAATTCAACTATTAACAGGGTATCCCAAAAGTTATACTTCAACTAGATCAAGATGCGAAGCATACATAAACTCAATTATATAATGTAAATTATGAAAGTTTAAGTGAGTATGTTTGTCCTGTAATCATATTTTCGCCGGTTAGGTTTCGACTGTAATATTCAAATCGATGAAGTTCTCTTATTATGATATTTGAAGAAAGATGTATTTACTGAATTATTGAAAATTAGAAATTCAACTTGAAATTCCAAAATCTTAATATAATATAATCTGTGAATATCAGTAAACCAGCAACATTTCTGAGGGGTAAATTTGTATGCGTATTACCTGAAGAAATTGTTTGATGATTTACATGAGCTCCTGGTAGATTAACGGAAGCAATGGCTGAAAAACTCGTTCGTAATAATATATTTAAAAAATGGAGGACACCCTACTGCGTAGCACTAGGAATGATAAAACCCCTCGGCGCATGTGCATGTCGTCAATATTTTTTTGAATGTACCTATTATATAAATTAAATAACAATGAAAGTCGATTTTACGAATGGAATGAAGGAAAATTGCAATAAATGTATTAATAAGTCGATATTACGAATAAAATCGGTGCAAATTTAGCAAACAAATTCATTGTTTGACTGTCGAATTTGAATATCCTATCCCGGCTCATTTTGCTGCAAATTATGAATCAAATTGATAAGATATCTCTATGGATGGGAAGCAGACACAGACGCAGAATCAAGCTTAAGCTATCAACGTCGCTTGGTTACCGTGGCACACAGAGCACTTCGACGCATGTTTTGTAGGACTTCGTACATATCGACCTTGGCGCATGTGCATGTTGTAATGCCTATCTAAAAAACGCTATAATTTTTTATTCTTCGTTGGGAAAAAATTGGGAACAAAACTTCTCTGATGAAATAATATGTATTTTATAGATATCCGTTGAAATTTTTAAAATCGGACCAGATCCCAACTTTTTTAGTGAGAATTTAGCTTCACCTCGGGGTAAAAACGCTATAGTTTTTTATTCTTCGTTGGTAAAAATAGGGAATTCAAATTCCCTAATGAAATCATATGTGTTTTATCGATATCCGTTGGAATTTTTAAAATCGGGCCAGTTACCAACTTTTTGTCGTGAGACTATAACCCCTTTAGCTTCGCCTCGGGGTAAAAACACATGAGTTGATTATCTTCTTTCGATCTTCGAGTGAGTGCTGTTTAATAGTTTCTGGAAGATAATTTATAATCAGAAGTGAGAGAGAGAGAGAGAGAAATAGCTTCATAGTCCTATAGAATTACAAAATTTTGTCGACAAAGCACATATAAAAAATTTAAAATAAAATTTAACAATGATAACTAATCAACTAATCAAACGAAACACACTTTCAATAGTTGAACGAAACAAGAATCTATTAAAATAGAAGAACAAAATAGAAAAACATTTATTAGTCAATTATGTATAAACATATGTTAAGAATCAACATATTAGTCAATTAAACTTATTATACAGATATAAAATTTTGTATATTAAAAAAAAAAATTTATATATGTTGCTACTAAATGTGGATCTCAAGGGTCTATGGTACATTGTGAAATTCAGTTACAGAATAAAATTCTGCTATTGAGTAAAATGGTCTCTCCAAAAAAAAAGCCATAGGAACTTTTTATACGTACTCAAAGATTTTAGCTCCAATTGTAGATGATTGTATAAGTTTCCGGCATTGTAGGTTACGGAGTTTTTTGTTAAGACGGAGGTGGGCGTTATTAAATAAATATCGGTATCTGAATTGCTTGTGGAATATCTATGATTTGGTCTTTCTGAAAAGTTATGAATGTGTTTGCGAACCAAACAGACGGATTCGAATATGAATAGTGCAGGAAGAGTCAGAATTTTCAATTTTTTAAAGTAGAATTCGCAATGTGTCCTGCTCAGATCGAACATATAACTGCTCTTTTTTGCAATCTGAAAACAGACTCAAAGTGAAAGAGGCTGCATGAACCCCAATATTGCAAACCATAACGAAGGTGAGATGTGTGTTCTTTTTTGAATTGAGTCAAGTAGGTGCAAGGAGTGCATGGATGCAGGACCCCAAGCATGAGAGCAGTTCTCCAACGCTGGACAAACTAGAGCTTTATAAAGCAGCAATAGCTAATTTGGTGTAAAACTGGCAACAGTGGTGACGCATTTATACCAGGTTGAAACGGTGATTTATGAAATATGTTGTTTATTGGTTGCCTCAATTATTTAGTGTTTCAGTAATAACTGATGGAGGATGAGGAAAGTGTTTCTTTGGAAACAGGTTGCTTGTACATTCATGGAATTGGAAACAACTGAATTATCAGATCACTAGTTTATTTATTTATTTATTCATTCATTTATTTTGGGGTTATGTTGTACTGCGACCTTATGGTCTATTGTACCCCCTCTGCTCGCCGTTTAGTTCCAGAGTATTAATAAATTCCAAAATCTGGAAAGGCTTCAAGGAGGTTGTGTCCTCACTCCTACAAGTTTTTCTCTTTAGGTTTCCTCCTTCTCCCGAAACTTTCTTTTAAAGTTGTATTTTCCTATACCACAGAGAGGTTCTGGGCCAGTAAATGGCGTCTGTGCTCCTTTTCTGGCGAGTAAATCGGCCTCTTCATTTTCCTCGATTCCCGAGTGACCGGGAACCCAAACTAAAGAGACCCTATGATTCTTACCAATTTAAAATTCATTCGTAAGAAACGTCGATTATTGCAGACTCAGCTTGCGCAAAACGCTAACGGCCAAATGTATTAGATGCATTGACTATCCGACAAACCTCTTATTGATGGAGTCTCCGTGGCGGAGAAGTTATAGGTAGCGCTATCCCGTCTTCGTTGACGGTGTTGGTGGGTTCGATTCCCACCGTATTCCTTGGTGTTTGTGTGCGTTCTGAGTTTTCAGGGGTTCCCCTCATTTAGTAATTTGATGGCTAATGTCCATAGATGACGAAGCCAAATTGTACGGGGGTCGGGCGGTGTGAGAAGGCTCATGTCTTACCTCTTCTAAAAAAAAAAATAAAAAAGAAATGAAAAATCAAAAAAAAACCTCTTATTGTTAGAATAATCTATTAGTTATTATATTATATTATATTATATATATATATATATATATATATATATATATATATATATATATATATATATATATATATATATATATATATCCTTATTCAGAAGATAAGTGCAAACTAAATATATTTCTCCATTGTATCGAATAAAAGAAATAAAAGGTGACAATTTTGAAAATATTCAAAATTACCGAACTACATGACTATCAGCTTACAATGGGTGTTTCCTATTTTACTAATTATTTATAACCATCTGTCTATTTATTTTCTCTGCATGATTTGTTATGTGTTTTTATTTAAATTGTGTAAATTGTGTTTACGAACCATTGTTATAGTCACTTATTTACATCATATATCGGCCCAATCAATCCGAAAATCCATATTCATTGTCACTATTAAGATTATTTTATTCGACATACTTGACAACCTATGAATTAATGACAGATTCAACTACTTTGGACCATATGGTTTGATATTGTTGAGTGCTTCACTCATATATAAAAATTCTTCCAGCATATGTGCCATCTACAATGAAAGTACATGTGAAATAAGAATTCATTTATGAATACATCATAATTAACCATATTCTGAACAGGATAGAAACTAATCTAGTTATTTTGTGTCAATAAAGGAGAATGTGATGAAAAACTGCAGTGTACCCAATCAATAATTCTTACATTCACTATCATGAATAATAGTTTTATAATTCGAAAATGAATATTATGCATGTTATGAATCAGCTGTCATAAGTTTCACAATTGATGTGTTATTTCAGGAACAAAGTGGCGTACGTTGTAAAATTAATTAGGTAAAATGGCGAAGGCGCCAGTGTACTACATGAAAATAGGCCAGAACATTAAATGTGATTGTTGTAGTGGCATTCAATTCTGATATTATTCACCCAATTCAAAACAATTGATGATTGAAGAAATATGATTTTCATTATTGGTAAAAAAACATCATGAAGAAATTAAGTCACAACCAGAGCTAAATAATATTTTGTTAACTTCACAGGTACTCTAAATTCTTTTATTTTAAGTATGGAGGCTGTTTTTCTTTATTTTCAGATCATATAATGCATCCCCATAGTGCGGGGTTATGTCGGGATGGCTTGTTGTTATTGCCGACCGACTAAAAACCCCTCTCATGACGCTGCCACGGCGTCCTAAAAGATTACTACCCCCGGAAATAACTCAATGGTTAATTACATCAGAGGCTGCAATCTGTATCTTATCCCTCCTCCGATGAAGAAGACGAATTGTTTTCTTCTATTTCCCTGTCCTCTTTCTCCTTCAGTTCCATGATATGAGATATATACTTGTAGATCTTTTTCCAAGTATCTCTGTCTTTGATCATCTCTCCAATCAAAACTTCTACTGCCGGGAGCTGCCCTATTTCCTCTGTCAGATATGCTCGTTGTTCATTCCATCTGGTGCACTCCCGGATGGCGTGCTCTGGACTGTCCTGTATGTGGCACGCCCTGCATAGATCATCCGCAGTTTTTTTTATCCGATAGGTGAAAGTACCGAAAGACCCGTGCCCTGTTAAAAACTGTGTGAAGTAGTAGTTCGTCTCCCTGTGAGTGCAATTCACCCACATGCAGACGTCCGTCACCAGTGTGTGCCAGGGTATCTGTTTGCAGATTTTCCCCTCTCACGAAAAAAAAAAAAAGAAAAAGATACCTACTATTTCCTATCTTCTGCTTTATGCATTTCATATTTTCAATATTACGATGTTTTTTTAACTCAAATAGTAATAATGCTGTAGCGTGCTAAACAATATATTAATAACTGAGATTGAATTCTCGCACATCACTTCATAAAGAATAAAGTATAAACTTTAAAATAAAACACTTGGCTTATGTTTCACAATATAAACTATCATAGATAAAAATACCTACATTGAAAAATCTGAAATCCTATTTAATACAGATAAATTCTCAAAACTTAAAATAGATCCCACTAAAAAATTCCAAAACGAAATAAAATCATTCATCAAGAATAGTAAAATCTTATTTTCAGATATAGTTTTTTTCTTAACTTCCATGAACTCACGCAACCCGGTTTTATATACTTTACCAAAAATACATAAAATTGATTGCCCGATGCCTCCAATAGTATCTTATATTAACCCTCCTGCGTATAAATTATGTCAGTATTTGAATAAAAAATTACCCACCTTAATTCAATTCAATCCGGAGTATAGCATTAAAAATTCTATTCAGTTAGTTAATCATCTTAAAGCATCAAAATTCCTTTAAATGCTAAATTAATTTCATTTGACGTTATCAACTTATTTCCTTTCACGCCAACCCAAGAAGTTAAAAATATTGTTAAGCGATATCTAGAGATGAACCCAAATTTAACAACTCAAGCAGTCAACGAAACAATGTCTGCCTTAAACTTATGTTTGAAACAGAGTTATTTCAAATTTAATAATATAATATACAAACAAGAAGACGGATTGCCCATGGGATCACCGTTATCTCCTATGTTGAGTGAAATTTTCATGAATAACTTAGAAGAAAAAATTTTCAATGCTGATGATAATTTAATTACTAACGTTTTATTATGGAGGCGTTATGTAGATGAAATTTTTTGTATTTGGACCGGTACATATAGGCAGTTAGATATCTTCCTTGAATATACAAATACTTTCTACAACTCGATTCAATTTACAAAAGAAGTAGAAAACGAAAACGGTACCTTGAATTTCTTAGACGTTCAGATTGCTAGGAATTTGAATTCTCTTACTTTCAACATTTATAGAAAACCAACCTTCACAGATACTTTAATTCACAGCGACAGTAACCAACACATTAAAATAAAACTCAGTGCTTTTCATTCGTTCATACATAGGTTGTTCACGATTCCATTATCGGAAACAAATTTTCAAACTGAAGTTAATACAATTAAATTATTAGCCATCAATAACGGTTACAATGAAAGTCTTATCGACAAGCTCATTGGGAAAGAACGAATAAAGTATCTGTTGCATTCAATATACCCCACGCAAACTATTAATGAAGAACAAAAATACTTCCCAATAAATTATGTGCCTAATTTGAGTAGCAAAATTTGTAACAGACTATCGAAAAATAACGTTAAAACAATTTGTACAAATAAAAGAAACTTGAAGTCATTCTTGGTCAATAATAAAGAAAAATCTAACATCGGAGAAAACAGTGGTATTTACAAAATATTTTGCGACGAATGT
>JARQZK010002901.1:145000-162500 GCA_030704885.1 Cynegetis impunctata | reverse complement strand
ATGGATAGCCAAAAGTTCACTCAAGGTAAACTCTGGAACAAATATTCTAACACTAGGAAGAAATATATTTCTTTGAAAATTATAGTAAAAGAAAAAAGCGATCGGTCGATTATATAGATAATAATATTAATATTTCTGGTAAGTCAACACCTTATTTGTGTAGAATTGTGTGGAAACCTTAGTCTTTTGTATTTTTCAGAAATAGTAGATGAACAACTTGAAGAAGAAAGCAACTGACTAAAGTACAATTATGAACCTTGAGGGAAGTTCTAAATCTTTGGGACAGGACTTCAGAGTATCGAATGAATTAATTTCCAAACACCCTGTTTATTGATTACTAAAGTTGAATAAACCAGCCTGTAAACATTGTCTTACTTTTATTACATAATTACAATTGGTTCTGTTTCCGAAAAACAACATAGTACGTATGAAATACTCATTTAGTGAAGTTATAATGAACCTGCAAAAATCTCTGATATTATATCAGTGCAGATAAATAATAACCATAGATTTATGGACAAAAATACAAAGGTAGTAGTGTAAATTGTCATATAAATGCTAGGTAATACCCTTATTTTGTTATGTAGTATTCCATGCCACCGATAAATAAGATCAAATCGACAAGTGGGAGTTACTTTTTTGTAGTGGTAAATAATAACCAAACAGGAAAAGTACTTGATGCTTTAAGCTTCAGTATTTATTATTGTTTGGATCATACTATTTTGTAGTGGTAATATTTAATAAATGTAGTGATTGGCGCCTATTTGACCACAACGCTTGGTATAATATAGTTATCTTTAGGTATTCACATCGGCTAATTTTTTTCAGTGCACTCCTACATTATGTATGTATGTGTATATATATATATATATATATATATATATATATATATATATATATATATATATATATATATATATATATATATATATATAGTAGCGATAAAGTCCGGCAACAAACTATTTTTTTTGAAACGATTAAAGATACAAATATCAAATTCTAGGATTATTAACGGGATTGTATTCTGCGTTTCTCAGAGGGCGTGTCAAATTTAGGTGACACTATTAAGTAAATTGCCGCCATCTTGAATATTTTCAAATATCAACGTAGGTCAAGTGATATATTACAGAAAAGCCAGTTTTTTCCACTTTTGAAAAATCTGAATGAGTACTACATTACTTGAGAAACACAAGAAACAAGAGTTAAAAACTTAAAATATTCAATTTTTGAACGCATATTATATGTATTACAAAAAAATTAACTAGAATAATCACAAATAATTAACAGTTTCTTTATATCCGAGTTTGTTGGATTTGGGATCGATTTAGAAATAAAACCACTTCATGTGATGGCCAACGTTTCGAAATATTTTTGTTGCTTCTTCAGGGCTATGACAATGTGATTTTACATATCACTAAAATAGGTTTAAAATTGACAGGACACATGGTAACCATTAAGCAGATACAAACACACAATATTTTAGGATTTAAGGAACCGAGACTGAAAGCCTCGGCACTCGGAATTTCAATTAGTAGTATTACTGGTTGTGAATAAATATTTCATAAACCTGTTACTTAAATTCTGAAATATTGTGAGTTTGTATCTGTTTAATTGTCACCATATATCCTGTCAATTTTGAAACTATTTTAGTGACATGTAAAATCACATTGCAAAAGCCCTGAAGAAGCAATAAAAATATTGCGAAACGTTGGCCATCACATAAAGTGGTTTTATTTCTAAAACGATCCGAAACCCAACAAACTCGGCTTTCAATTTATCATTAGGATCGCAACCTCAACTTCACTTCAACGTTTCCTTATAATAAGTGCTCAAAGTGTTGGCCTCATGTTTCTTAGCAATGAAACAATCTGTCTTGCAAGCTTTGAATAGAATTGTTGATCATTTGGTGGAAAATTCCTTGCATTTCGTAAGTAGATGTTTGATAATTTCGTTGAAAATCTAGTAGGTTGTCTAAAGTCTCATCTTAGTCAGTTGCAGTTTTTGGTCTTCCAGACCTTGAGCGACCCTGTACGCTATCGGTTGCATCTAATTCATTTAATATTCTGGAAACTGTTGATCTACTTATAGGGACATGTCAGGATTTGAATCATTGAACAAATGACTTACTTCTTCATCTGTTTGTTTTTTATCACCATATCCAATTGATATCAGAATATAGATTCTTTTTTTTTGCCGATAAGTACACCATTCTTGATTTACTATTAAACAGTGTATGTATCTAATATAAAGATTAAACATATTTACTATTTAAAAAGACGATTTAAACACAGTAGTCATCAAATGAAAAGACTGAATTAACTCCTGACATTTTGAAGCATTTTTTGTCATATTTTTTCATTGTTTACTACTGTTTTGTTTTACATTAATCTTGTACCAGTGGTGTACTAGCAATCGTACAAAATTTAAAGAAGTTAACTGAAATGCAATGTTGTAGGACATTTCCTCAGTTATATGGTAGGTACTTATGCTGTATTTTTGAAAAGAAAAAGAATTAAGCATTTCTGCGATATATCACTCGACCCAGTTTGCTATTTAAAAGAATTCAAGATGGCTGCGGTACACTGAATGGTGACGTCACGTAACTTTGACAGGTCCTCCAAAAAACGCAGAATACAGACCTGTTGATAACCCTGAAATTTGATAGTTATATCTTCAATCATTTCAAAGAAAAAAGCTTGTTGCCAGACTTTCTCACAACCCAGTATATATATATATATATATATATATATATATATATATATATATATATATATATATATATATATATATATATATATATATATATATATATATATACAGTGTGGAACAGCCAAATGGAATAAATTCGATAACGAATAAATCAGAGCGTGTTGGGAAAAACGCTTGGACACATCGATTTGTATTTTTAGATGCGCATTTTTTTCAAAAAAAAATAATTATATAGAGTGTGTCATGTGACAGTGGCTGATACCAACTTTCTTATTTTAAATGCAACCCCCTGTATATTATTAGTTTTTTGGATTCTCCAGAAAATTCAAGACATAATTCATGTACAATGTCCTATACCTATCTTCAACTGTTTCGGAAATATTAAGTGTTTTCAGATGTATCACAAACGTTAGAAGATATTTCTATACCAGATTAGCATGTTGCCAAGACGTTCGCGGCGAACATTTTGAAAAAATTATGTAACCAACTTTCCTTTTAAACAATTATTTATGCCCAGGCTAGCAGGGAGATTGGTTAACATATATAGGTTCTGGGTCGTTTTCAGTGATAATAACAACTAAGTAAAATGATGGTACTCAATGCTTTCTTACTACATCAAATGAGACTTATCTTTATGTTTTTCTTATTTAATGTTCTGTGGACTTTTTAGATGTTTTCCTAGGTGGATTGTATTCTTCTTGTGTGACTTCTGCCCTATCGTTGTTCCCAGTTCTTGGTAGCTCCAGGTAAGGTTTTTAAAATCCAGACAAGGTAAATTCTTAGCTCCAGATAAAGTGAATTCTCTAAGCTCCAGATAACGTGCCTTTTAGCTATAACCAAGGTTAAACTCCAGACCAAGTGACTTCAAACCCAGACCAAGTGGCGTCTATCAGACGCCACAGATACTTAATAAATTTTAATAAATCTTTAACAAACTATTCAATTTATATTGAATATAATTCTATTAGTTGACGTTGTTTTCTCTACAAGAACCAGCTGCTAAAAGGAAGAACGATTCTTAATCCGACACTACCTAGATACTCTCTTTCTTAATACGCAGGTCATTCCACCTGCGCAATTCTGTTATTCATAGATGAAACAATACTGAAGCGTGGAATCACGGTACCTCGATGCGAAATTCCAGTAGCGGCGGTATAATCGGGGAATTGACACGTTACAATCTCTTACATTGAAATTAAAGTTTTTTTGTTTTTTTTACATTATTTGTGAAATAAAATAATTTTCTTTTTTTAATGTTAATTTTTGTAATACATCTGAAAACACTTAATATTTCCGAAACAGTTGAGAATAGGTATAAGACATTGTTCATGAATTATGTCTAGACTTTTCCGAAGAATCCAAAAAACTAATAATATACAGGGCGTTGTATTTAAAATAAGAAAGTTGGTATCGGCCACTGTCCCATGACACACCCTATATAATTAATTTTTTTTTGAAAAAAATGCGCATCTGAAAATACAAATCGACATGTCCAAGCGTTTTTCCCAACACGCTCTCATTTATTCGTTATCGAATTTATTCCATTTGGCTGTTCCACACTGTATATATATATACATATATATATATATATATATATATATATATATATATATATATATATATATATATATATATATATATATATATATATATATATATATATATATATTAAGTTTATCATAATCATAGTAATGGAATAACGAATAACCTAATTGATATTAAAATAGTTTTACATTTTTTCGGTTTACATGGTTTTTGATCGCGATTATTGCAATAAATAATGGAAAGCTGCAGTGGAAGAGATATTCAAAATATGTCTGTTGAAATTTGTATGCAACAACTGCTGCCACAGCACAATTATTACCTGAAAATCGAAATGGATGAATTTAAGGAAATGCAAAACTATTACAGGAAAAATAATTCAGATTTATTTGTAATAAGAATCATAAACTTTTATATCCTCCACCTTGAGTATGTGTAAAATTACTATTTCAGTGAAGTATGAACATGCACAAATTTCTGAAGATTTTCAAATTGGAAGAAAGTTCGTTATAAAGCAAAAGAAACTAAAATTCTTCAACAATGAGCACATCAATAAAATTCTTCAACAATGAGCACATCAATAAATTTATAAGGAAAGTACCTAGATGATGAACCTAGATGATCCACCTAGTGCTAGATATAAACAAAGAAACAGGATTGTAGGAAGAAGTAAACTGTGTTTGTGATTTAAATATACAAAATGTTTCAAAAAATACCCTAATATAGACAATTGTTCGAATTTCAATACAAATATTAATATAAACAGAAATTTTGTTTTTCGAATAAATGACTATGAAAAGGAGGTAAGTGCCAAAACTTAAATTTTCCAGGAGGAGCAAAAAACCAAATTGATACATGAATAAATAACAAGAACGCACCTTTTGGAGTAGAAAATGTATTTACTTTACGGTTACATGCAAACAATGTTATATAATAATGTAAAAAAAAGATTCAAAGATTATTTACAAATATCTTTATAAATGTATGGTGAACCTATGCTGCGGCACTAACTTGTCACCTTTGCAAAGCAAACAGTCATTCTTTTTTTTTATTTATTCAAGTACTCTAAGAGATAACAAGATCCATAATGAGTATAACATGTAAGATTGTATGAGTGACATGCATGTCCTAACATTTTAGTAACTTATATAAATTTATTTAACTTAAATAACTATTGTAGTCAGAGGAAGATATCACTTTTTACAAATCATAGGTTCTGTAGGAAGAGTTTTTTCATCTTTCTATTGAAACTGTCAATGGACGGACTGTTTTTAATATGTTCGGGAATTTTGTTGAACCATTGTAGAGCTTGAAATGTAGTCCTTTTTTTCCCAACATTAGTTGCATTTGGTAGTATGTGGAAATGTTGATTTGTTCTCGTGTTGTAATGATGTATGTCACAATTTTGAGTTAGGTTGACTTCTGTTTCAGTTTGGTTGTTTTTGATTTTGTTAATAATTTTGACACTATCCAGTTTAAGTATATCAGGGACTTTCAAAATTTTTAGATCTTTGTAAAGCATTGTTGTATTTGTCCTATATGGAAAATTGAATAAAGTTTTAACTATTTTATTCTGGGCTATTTGTAATCTATTGATATATTGTTGTCTTGCTTGGCCCCAAAAAGCAGCTAAATAAATCAGATGTGAATACACATTCGAATAGTAAATTTGGAATTTAGGTTTTTTGTTGAACTTCATGGCACTGTGTTTTAGGTGATAACATAGATAGTTCTGTTGCCACCAGGGGCATTTTGTGACACCACTCAAAACTAAAAGAGAGGTGATAGGCACTTACCTCCTTTTCAACGCTATTGGCATTGGCATTTAGAATCGTTTCAGTGAAAAAAATAATTTTCGGCAATTTTGGCACTTACCTCCTTTTCAATGTCAACGCCTCAAATATTATTGAGAAGCGTGCTTTATTAGTTTGAAGCTTCACACGGTCCCGAAAAAATAGTTTGAGACTCGATTAACTATTGTTTTCAGCATTTGGCATCCAAAAATGATAAAAATCTCATTATTTTGTTGATCGTTGTTTCCATAATATCTATGAACAGTTGAAAACTCTGACCTGAAGCATGAATATCACGATGCACTTAACGATTTTTCTGTTCCAATAGAATTAATTCTGTTCTAATTTTTATTTGGAATTGCTATTAAAGTATTATTTCCGTCGACCTTTAAATAAAAGCTCACTTTAACGTACACGAAATTGATCATTAAAGACCCATTTTATGTTCAATTTCTCCTATTTTAATATATTATTGTCATGGGCAACGAAACACAGAAGTACTCAGCACGAAATAGTTGAATTATTCTGTGTATGAACTGTTATTCCACAGAGAAAAGGAATTCATAATTCAAATCGAAAAATTTAACTCTATACAAAATAAAGTAGAAACTGCGGAAAAAATTTTATGCAATAATCGTTCGAAAGTAATTAACAATTCAGCTTCCACCAGTTCCACATATTCCTTATCGGATATTGTAGGTAATGTGAACTATTCAGAATGTCACATGTCTAATATTCCATCTATGAATTTCTGAAATTGTTCCATCGGGAGCATAAATATAAATATATCGAGAAATTTATATTGTGTGAAATGTATCTGTTATGCAAAATAAAAAATTATTTCAATCAAGAATTTATACTAAAGTCATGATGAAAAATCTTGTAATAAACTAGTTTATAAAATAACTAATTTTTCAAACCATAATTTATTCTGTTCGAATCGTATCGCGATGCGATGCACTTCGTGTCAAGGCGTTTTTTTAAATTCTATTTTTGAAGGCGTTATTATATTCGGTTAGTAGCATTGTTGTTGCATCCGAACGCAAGAAAAACTGTTCGACTGGAAAATAATTGAGGCGTTCAGCGCAAAAGTGGACTAACCCCAAATAATAATAATTGAGTAATTGGCCATTAATAAAAACAGATAAATATAACATTTTATTTTACTGTTACTATATAACCTGGGTTCTGCGTTTTTTGCATATATACTGAACACAGTGGTAACTTTCAGTGTGCAAGCAAACTTCATTGTAAGAATGGAAATATTTCATTTTGATGTGGGTTAGTCCAGTTTTGCATTAATTGAGTGTTTATGAGGATGGTACACTAAGGAGATTGGAAATTATTTGGATAACGGTTGGATTAGGCAAAAATGTAGATTTTTTTGGAGAATTTTATTAAGAATCATCATTAATAGAATAATCTATTAACGGTAGCTCTTCTATTGATCAGTATCAGTTTTGAGATTTTTATAATATTCGTGATACAGGGGGGGGGGCATAATCTAATAAACAGAGTAAGTCCTTTTTTTCAATGGATTTATGAAATCCATTAGGATAAATGTTGTCTAACTTTGTTAGCAATGTTGAGTTCCTCTTACTTACATCAATTTCGTTAAAATGTGGGAACTCATTATAAGAATATTTATAAAAAATCTTGAAAGGATGCTCTTTGATAAATCGCAGCCACTGAATTTTTAGCCATTTGACTTTCGATTTTATATCAGTGGTAGTTTTTCGGTTTGTGATATTTGCTTCCAAAGTTTTTGTCGAAAAAAATTCATCCTTATCCATTACAATAACTTTAGAAGGCGTTTTTTTTCTGGCAGCTCCAATAACATCAGTCCAATTATCAGGTACAAAAATATTTTGAAAAATTTTTTTTGTTTCTCCTCCAAAGTCTTGGTCGCACGGTAAATAAGAATGGCCACTAACCAAAAATTTATGGTTCATTTACCGTGAACTCAGGATTGGAAACTATGTACTGACATAAAATAGATAATTTAATATTCCTATTCTGTCTCTCACACTGATCGGAATAGATTACAAGTTTCTCAGTTTCAACAAAGTTTGAATAAGCAAAAACGGACCAACCCGCTTTAGTCCATTTTTACATTTTACTTTAAGTAAAATAAGGCGATGCAAGAACTAATTATGTGCTGCCATCTAGTTGATATATGCAAAAGGTGGATTAATCCATGTGTGCTTTATTTTTACTGATGTTTAGGATATATTGCAGCTATAAAATTAAAAAATGAAAATTGTGGGTTAGTCCACTTTTGCGCTGAACGCCTCAATTCAAAAGTGTAAGAAACCATGTTTCAAATAATTTGAAATTAACATCGAATACTTGGATAAGAGATGAAATTGGCTGGAAAACTAGAACGTACCATATAGGAATATATGGTATTTTGCCTAAAAATGAGATATGCTAAATTCAAATCTACAAAATTTTCAATAGGCTCAATAATCTAATTTTCTCAAACCCTACTTATCATATTATTCATTTTCTACTAAAAATTACCATTCCAGAAATACCTTGCGCCCTTCCGGGATATTGTATTAGATTGTTTCTTTCGGGAGAAAATACATTCAGGGTACAGTAGGCTGAGAACTTGTCACCCGAGGGATTAAGTTTGCAAACATGATGGTATTCGTAAGGAAATGGACGCAGCAGATGTAAAAAGAAGTTTTAGAGCTTTTCCTGTGAGTATTCTAGGGTTTCTATCATTTCGGATCGTTGGATTTATTTAGTTTGCGTGTAGTTTGCAACTTGTATATTCAACAAATTCTAAGCGAGGAATCTGTTTGGCGATGGGGATTGGGACGTGGACAGTATTTTATCTAATTGTGAAGTTTGCATTTCAACAGTTCTGGGATTCAACGAACGAAAGAGGAAAAGGAAATAGGAACTGGAAAGGGGTTAGTGATTTTAAAATATAATTTCGGTAGATATTTCCATCTTTGAAATATGAGTCATAGTATGATGCTATTTTCGTTCAAAAATTGCATTCAATTTAATTGAGAAAGTGTATAAGCGGTTTCTGAAAAAGGTTCAAGCCAACGAGAGACGGCGATAAGATTGTTCTGAGCTTATTTAATTCATATATTATATCTGATAAATTTATAATTATTTTAATTGTTAATTTCTATGAAAACAGATGAAGAGGTTTGAGAGTTGTGAAAAGTTTGAATTCGATATATTTCAGTTCCATAAATTCAAGGCTAGAACCAGAAAAAAATTATGAATATGAATTTTTTAATTTACATGAAAAAAACTAGTGATGCAAAAATAATCTCTCATTTATTTCAACAATTTCTATATGAAATAAATCTCTACAGTGAAAAGGAATGTATTCTTCTGGGAATCGTTAACAAATATCATTATAATACATGGAGAACAATAATTATATATATATATATATATATATATATATATATATATATATATATATATATATTTACATATATATAGGTATATATATATATATATATATATATATATATATAAATATATATATATATATATATATATATATATATATATATAAATATATATATATATATATATATATATATATATATATATATATATATATATATATATATATATATATATATATATATATATATACCTATATATATATGTATATATATATATATATATATATATATATATATATATATATATTGATATGATATATTCATTATTACTTCTTCACGAGGAAAGGTGTTAGATATCTAGAATTATATTGAGCTAATAAATTGATGGAATTTCAATAAACTTATAATATGTGTACAATTATATTCAAAAATAATAGAAAAATAATTCTAGAAAATGCTAATGAATAGGTAATTTTATATAAATTAATGGTATGACAAGAAGTTTTGAATATAAAAGAAAAATGTCAGTACGTTGTCATAATATATGATAGTATCATCAAAAGGTTCGAATTATATTAAAAAAATCCAGTATTTATGTCCTTGAAAATATTTTTGAAAAATAACCGAAATAGTAGCTTTCAAAATCGATAATACCAATTAAAATTTTCATAGAACTGTCAAGAACATAAAATGTTAATAATCGTTAGAATAGTATATAATACATTTCATTATAATTTTTAAATATAAGATGAATGTTGAATACTGTAGTAGAAATGATGTTGAATGAAACTATGATAGATTATTTGAGGTTAATATACTGAAATTATAAGCAAATATATAAAAATATGGAAATTATTACACTCTCCTTAAATAATAAACAAATTCAGTCCCTATAGAAAATGTATGTGAATCCTCTACAATTGGTACGTTCCCCATATTTTGTTCCCACTTTCCTTCAGAAAACATTTTGGCTAGCCATATATATATATATATATATATATATATATATATATATATATATATATATATATATATATATATATATATATATATATATACATATATATATATATATATATATATATATATATATATATATATATATATATATATATATATATATATATATATATATATATATATATATACATATATATATATATATATATATATATATATATATATATATATATATATATATATATATATATATGGCTAGCCAAAATGTTTTCTGAAGGAAAGTGGGAACAAAATATGGGGAACGTACCAATTGTAGAGGATTCACATACATTTTCTATAGGGATTCCTAATTCTTGATAAAAATTCAGCACCATTACCCAGCTTTCATCCCTAGTGGCCATACAACACCGATGACGTACGGAAAGCTTTCCACTTTTTCAATCAGTGTAACGTTTTTGGAGTGGCCAACAGAATATTGACGAATGGCTCGGCGTGAAAACCAAAAGAAGGTTCTTTGAGAAATATGAAGCCAGAAATCCCTTGTGACTCCAATTAAGATTGAATAAATTTCAATTTTTTTTCTACTTATTGAAACTGAATATAGTCTGCCACAATTCAATAATATATATTTGAAACAAATATCGAACTTCTCTGATAAGAGAAAGTTTCATTTCACTTTCATGATAAAAATTTTTACATCAAAATATATATCGTTTGGTTGAAAAGAATACAGTTATGTTATATGTATTGAAGTCACTCAATAAGAGATAAAAATTTGTGTACTGCTATGTAAACTTATTTTCAATCAGATGTTCATTTGAGAGCACACACATGATCTGAAACATGAACATTGAAGTTGAGTAAAACTTAATTTTGAAGAGTTAAATCAAATAAGAAGTAGTCGAATGTAGAAATTTCACCTCTATTAATTTAATTCAGTATCGAAAGATTAAATTTCATAATCTCATCAATATTAAATGAAACAGTATTAATTATATTACTTGCAATACCAATATACACAATAACACTCCTCTAGTTTCACTGAAAACATTTTTCAGTCATCAGTCATAGATTCATTAAGATTCTATTACTGTGAAAATATTTGTATATATATATATATATATATATATATATATATATATATATATATATATATATATATTCATATATATATATATATATATATATATGTATATATGTATATATATATATATATATATATATATATATATATATATATATATATATATTTATATATATATATATATATATATATATATATATATATATATACATATATATGGTATGTTGAGAAATCCATTCGAGATATCGAAGAATATCAGAACAACCTCCCAGCGCTGCTACTTTAATGAACTTCAGTGATATGGCATTCCCATAATCAAAATCCAGTGACTAAAGAATTATATCACATTTATTATTTTAATTTTTGAGCTACATTACAACGTTGATGTTTTTATTAAATGGTTAAACAAAACACTGGCAATATCTTCCAGTTCATTTGATCGAATTTTTCACAAGCAGAGGAATCATATCGACATATTTGATGTAAGTAATGGTTATTTTTATTTTTATACTCATCAGCCAGGTTTTGATAATGCGACGTTTTGATTGCATTTTTTGTTTTCCTTCAAATTACTTCAGAATGCTTATCTTATCTATTATTGTTTCACCTTCAACGTGAAGTTGCAGATTTAATTGATGTCATTTGCCAGTAACATCGCAGAAACAATCAAGATCAAGAAGCTATTTATGATCATTCAGTTGTGAACCTTCAGTTTATTAATAAAGGGTGATCTAACGGGAAGTTTCGAAATTATTTAATAATGAAACGGATAAACATTTTGAAAATCGTTGATATTATTATATCGTTATAAAATACAAATGTTATGGTTAAACATGAAATACAATATCGGACAAATGCCTTCCACGGCTACTCTGGCATGACACTATCCTTTTGTTCAAATTTTCGATGACATTTTGGCATAATTCGGGCCCTATTACGCGGATTATTTCGGCCTTCAGATCAGAAATCGTTTAAGGACTATTGGCATAGACCTTACTTTTCACGTAGCCCCAAAGAAAAAAGTCCAATGGTGTCAAATCAAAAGATCCCGGCGGTCACTTGGCCTCGCTTTTTCCAAAGATAATCTGACCTCAGAACTTTTGCCGCAGAGAGATGTGTCGTCTGCTGTGTGGCATGTGGCACCGTCCTGTTGATACCACATGTCTGCCAGATCCATGCCAGCCAATACATGCCACAGAAATTATCTTAACATCGTCATCGTCATCGTCATCGATCTCCGTTGACTGTGACAGCAGCACCGTCCTCATTTTCGGAAAAAAAAGATCCGATGACTCCGCCAGCCAAAAACTCGCACAAACAGTGACATTTTGTGAATAAATTGGCTTTCGACAATCTCATTTGGATTCCCAGCTCCCTAAATCCGAAAATTTTGTTCATTGACAGAGCCACCGAGGTGGAAATGGGCTGATAAAAGTCCGTTCTCTTACTCGAATGTTATTGCTAAGAAACAGCAAGAAAATAATAATATATATATATTTATATATATATATATATATATATATATATATATATATATATATATATATATATATATATATATATATCTATATATATATATATATTATATATATATCTATAGATATAAATATATATATATATATATATATATATATATATATATATATATATATATATACATATATATATATATATATATATATATATATAACATATATAATATATATATATATATATAAATATATATATATATATATATAATATATATATATATATATATATATATATATATATATATACATATATATATATATATATATATATATAAATATATTATGTATAAGTTTCTTTCATGTTCTCAGTAATTGCAGTGACGTACATTATTCTCCTGGAACACTCATAAATTTAAAACATTAGGTTTATGAGAACACTTTTCTCAATTTAATATTGTTGTTTGCGTTTTTGAGTATTTACAGAAATATAATTGATCTATTCAAATGTCTTTTTTGTTTTAATATATTTTGCCGATTTTCTCACCATAAACAAACCTGAAGTATTTTGAAAAGGATAAATTGTACAGAAAGTAATGTTATATATTTAATCGTACATAATGTTTTCTTGAAATATATGATGCGGATACTCAGTTTATTCGGGTAAACTGTTGATGCAGAATACTGCTGATCTTGTCAAATATCTAAAATTTTCTATAACAATTTTAGTTACGATGAATGAAAAGAATTCAAATTATTCCTAAAATATACAAAAAAGCACTCGAACTTCAAGAATACAAAAGTATAATTAATCAACTTCCGTGGGACTTTGATATTTTTCGGAGGAATGTATTCCCATCCATTTGATTGATGCAGCTCTGGGGAATTCGGTCAAAACATGGTAAGAAAAATAACAAACTTTGATCACGGCATGTAAAACTTTCACATAACAAAAGTTTTTGACAAATAACGGAAGGAGAATTGAATTTGAGTGTGAACAACAGACGCCGGTATTTGGTAGAACGGGGCAGTTGTCTGTAGGGATGTCAAGATAAGTGACGAATTCTGGTTTCTTTGGAAATAATGCCACTGCTTTTTGTCGGTCAGCTCTTGGCTCTTGGAATTGTAATCTCTCATTTTAGACTGAAAATAATGTTTCAAAATTTTCATTTTGAGGATGAGTTATATTTCTCTCTATACCATATGCTAATAAATAGGAGAAATGAATAATATTCAGCAAGATATTTAGTTGTTTTATCTTAGCGCTTTATTGATAACACATTAGATCAGCAAACAAATGCTTTCATTTTTCAGAAACTTTGATACGTTTTCATTATCATAAGTTCAATGAAAATGAAATCGCATCATTATTAGTTATTTAGGCGTATGATAAAAACTTTCTGTTAATAAATTAGGAGATTGAAAGGAATGAACTAAAATATTTAACAGAATTCTTGAATTGAATGCTTTTGTCAATAGTAATAGTAAATATGTGTCTATTTTTCAATATGTAATAAAAATTCCATCTTATACGTATTTTACCGCCAATAATAGACTATGGCAGCGTATCGAATTTCAACTCTTAGGCGTGGGGGTAGTTTTTCCAATCCCGTTTAGACATTTTAAAATAACGATTTTCGTATATATGTATATGTATATATATATATATATATATATATATATATATATATATATATATATATATATATATATATATATATATATATATATATATATATATATATATATATATATATATATATATATATATATATATATATATATATATATATATATATATATATATATATATATAAATATATATATATATATATATTTATATATATATATATATATATATATATATATATATATATATATATATATATATTATATATATATATATATAAATATATATATATATATATATATATATATATATATATATATATATATACATATGTATATATATATATATATATATATATATATATATATATATATATATATATATATATATATATATATATATATATATATATATATATATTAATATTTATATAAATATATATAATATTTTATATATATATATATATATATATATATATATATATTTATATATATATATATATATATATATATATATATATATATATATCATATATATAACATATATATAATATATACATATATATATATAAATATATATATATATATATATATATATATATATATATATATATATTTTCCGGGTACAAGTGGCTTCTCTTGCGGTCCCCATCGAACTAAATAATCTGAAGTCTGGTATCAGAAGTTTTAGGTTTTTTTTGGGGCAGAACCACACTAACAAAATTTGGGGAAATTTCTCTCTCCATTTTTAGGTATATACTTGTGTTTTCATTTATATATTTTTTCAAAGTACATATTTGTATAGGGGTAGTTTTTCCAATCCCGTTTAGACATTTTGAAATAACGATTCTCGTATATATGTATATATATATATATATATATATATATATATATATATATATATATATATATCTATATATATTTATATATATATATATATATATATTTATATATATATATATATATATATATATTATATATATATATATATATATATATATATATATATATTAATATATATAATTTAATATATATATATATATATATATATATATATATTTATATATATATATATATATATATATATATATATATATATATATATATATATATATATATATATATATATATATATATATATATATATATCGATACCTTTTTGCCAAAGTAACGTAAGTGACATATTTGCAGAAAATGAGTTTTCTAGTCTGTCGTGAGTAACTCTAGATTAGGGATATTACTGACAAATAATAGGAAGTCTAGTCTTGGTTTTTACCGCCAATTAATTGTTTGTATCAAAACGTATCTGACATTATTTTATTCAAATAACCTCCAAATCTAACGTAACTCACAAACTATGCCGCCTTAGTATCTCAAATACATGGATGTTACCACCAGAGTAACGTAAATTCTGGTGAACCTGTGCAACTTACGTTACTGTTTGGCGGTTTGTTTACATATTAAGTTCAAGACACGTGTGTGCTATTGTGACAGAAACTATATAATTTGGTAAGTAAAACAGTTGAAAATTTGTTCATTTTTATTAAAACAAGTAAATAAAGTGAGATTATTGTATGACCATTATTTGGTTTCCGTTAGTTTCTATGATTCCTATTAATTTTAAGATTTTAAGATTCTTGTTTCCAACCTCAATCTTGTTTTAAGTTTTAAGTCTGGATTATTATTTATTCTGTTATTTTATTTTGAATATATCAATAATAACATAGGTTCTTAGTTGAAATTGCACATTTCTAATACTACTTAATTGGAAATATCAGTTTCTTTACAACAGGTGTTACTAGATATTTTTTCAAATTTTGGATTGATTGGGCCGATACTTGGTGTAAATTAATAAACATATTAAAACAATGGTTCAAATTAACAATTTAAACATTTATTATAAGAAATAACGCATGACGCACGTTTCGGTGGAACTTCACCTTCTTCAGATGTTTGCCATTAGCATCTGAAGAAGGTGAAGTTCCACCGAAACGTGCGTCATGCGTTATTTCTTATAATAAATGTGTAAATTGTTATTTTTAACCATTGTTTTAATATAGATATTTTTTCGAATAAAAGCAAAATGATGCATTTAGTTTACTTCTAGATGAAATAATAGTTATGATTTCTCGCACTATGAAGATTTTTGCGACTCTCGAAAGCAATAAGAATTAGGCGAGGAATTAATTTCCAGTAGAACCAATTTAAAAATGACTAAGATCAAGCAAGCCTATTTCCAAAAAGCAACATCAAGTTTCAGAATTAAATAAAACTACGGTAACAATGATGAGTACGATCTATGCATCGAAATAAACAATCAAGGTGGTAAGATTTCTATTTTTTATTTATTCATGCTATTTCTTTTCAAGTTTTCTTTCAAACAATTAAAAATAACAAGTACTACATTTTATTCCTCAGCTTGTAATAATTTTACAAAAACAACATTTTATTGAGAAAATAAGTTCTTTTAGGTAAAAGAAGACAGCAGCACAATATTTCAGAACCAGAAATAATTTATAAACAGATGCTTCCTATCTCTGAGCTTGAAAAGAAAAATTTGGAAGAGTTGTGCAAGAAAAATGTCATTCCTGTCAGATTTGACAATGAGTACTTAAAACTAAAATGCAAAAATTCTATAAGAGACGAGTTAGCCGAGACAGATGAAGATGATGGTCTGGTCGAAAATAATGAACAAGATTAAATTTAAGATTGCAGGAATATTAATTTTATAATAAGAATCATTGCATTTAGTTGATTTTATATTTTTTCATTAATAAATATAAATAATATTCATATTATTATTAATTATTTTTCACATTTCTAAAATTTTTCATTGTACTTCCGAAATGCTGTAAGTTTGGACAACTTCCCAGCAAAGTGAAGTACAAAATAAAATACTTGAAGTGAAAATATTCTTCAAACAACATTATT
>JARQZK010002901.1:135000-142500 GCA_030704885.1 Cynegetis impunctata | reverse complement strand
ATGTCTTGTGAATTGGCTCACAATTTTTAGACTCATATAATTTCAATCAGGTCGACGTTTTTTTTCTACCTAGTTGCTTATTTTGGAATAGGAAGCTGCCCCTTCCTACTCTTCGATGGGTATGCCCATGCGCACCAAGTTTGTCTCATTATTAGAAAGGTGTTTTCAAGGCCTATCTAATATTGTAAAATATTATATATTGCACCTACTGGTAGCTACATGGGATAAGGAAGGCAACAAGATCGACGGGAAACATTTTGAACATCTCCTCTTGGCATACGATATTGTCCCCTTTAGCAGCGATTCACCTGAACTTACGACGACGCTCCAAGAACTCAGAGTAGTCTCCGAAGCTGTTGGTCTCAAAATGAACCTACAGAAGACCAAAATCATGACTATATCTAACATGAGAGTCACCATCGAGAACCATACTTTGAAGCTAGTCGAAGATTACATAATATATCTGGGACAAAACATGAAAATCGGAAAGAGTAATTAAACCGGAAAGATTACCAGACAAATCGGCCTCAGATGGGCAGCATTCGGGAAGCTTATCCACATACTTCGACAACTAAAAGAGAAAGGTCTACGATATCTGCATCCTGCCTGTGGCGACATACGGACTCGAAACCGCAACCACAATGAAAAGCACCAACTGTCTCCGAATCTGTCAAAGAGCAATGGAACGAGCAATGCAATGGGAGTGAGTTTGTGAGACAGGATCCGAAACTTAGATATTAGGCGGACAGGAGTGCGAAGCTCAAAAGGCAGAGTGCGGGACACCTGGCCAGAAATAACTCCGAATGGACGAAAACCCTAATGCAATGGAGACCAAGGAAAACAAAAGGAAGTAAAGGACGTCCGCAGGCAAGATGAAGAGGCGACATCCAGCGACACGCGGGAAAGAATTGGATTGAGACCGCCCAAGATAGATCGACATGGAAGTCATTGGAGGAAGCCTATGTCCAGGAGTGGACCAAAACAGGCTGAGGAAGAAGAAGTAGTTCTTTCAAATTCACATGAATTCTGAAGATGGAAGTTCAAAGTATAGGTATTTGTCGAATATTATGAAATAATTCTATCTGAATTATAATATTGTAATAAAATAATGTGCGATACAGGTGTACTGTGATTTCCAGGAGATATTGAAACTAAATCATGATTTTCGCCAAAAATACTATCATGTTTCATCAAATTGATATTGAAAACAATTTACTCAAGGTATAACTTTTTGTGAAAAATATTCCATTTCTGGAACTGATCAGAGCAAAAGTTCCACATAAAATGTGATTTAATATTTTCTCTGTATGGAAATAATCTATTTTTGCTTCTGAAATTTAACAGTAGGTCAACGATGAAAATTTGATATTAACAGCAGAGTAGAAGATATCAATTTCTTCATTTCACATACTGGTTCTAGAATGTTATTAGTATATCAAAGTGACATGCCAATTCTGATGTTTAATGGTACGTATAACACCTCACAGATCGCAGTGATTAAAACAGCGACATGATCGGCACACTGCCATCATGTTCTCCAAGTCTGTCGGAGTTTCTAGGTCGAATGGGGAATTGTTAATTGTTTTAATGTCATCTACCACGAGAACATATTAGGCGAACATTGCAGCAATCCAATTATGCAATTTGAGCAGACACGGAATCGAAATCTCTCTGGGACAACTCCTATGATGAAGGACGTAACAATTCACTGAGGAGTATCTGAGCCGCGGTAACTTGCATTAGCAGAGCCGAGAAAATTGATGCAATTGCTTCTGGTATACTTGCTTACTACATAAAAGCAGCTTAAGAATTGAAACTATTTCTCAAAGATTTCCACGTGATCATACATCACGGTTCAAGTTCGAAATTTCAAGTGCAAAATTTGAACAATCTGAAGCTTATTTCTTGTAACTAGAGATATCTTTTTCATTCAATTCTGAAAAGTTCAAATTTGAGCTCACACTATTTTTTTTTTCATTGAGTTTTTTGACCTTGACTTATTAGTCATTCAGTCATCATCCTGATATTGTTTTATATTATTATCCCTTTCCGGCCCAAATTATTTTTTTGTGGAAAAAATATTATGTATAGTTTGATAATGGTTTATTAGAGATACTCGAAGAAAATGAAACAAATTTCAAGATAAAAAAACACAAGGATTATCCTGCTGGATGTGGTCAGTCCTCATAACCAGTAGGAACATATAACCAAACAATATAACCTATTTTGCGTAATATAACATGAAACAGTTTTTTACATGTTTCAAACACAATTCTACTTTGCACGCTGAACATTTCTTACAAATCATACAAGTCATCTGCAGGAAGATTTTCTAAATATTCAGTTATTGGGTTCCCAACCCTCCCGGATTGCCCGGATGACTCCGGTAATAATGGTCAACCTCCCGACTTCCCGGGGTGACTAATTTCCCCAGTTTTTTTTTAAATTATACGCAACCGCGCTCTACTAATCAAAATTCAATTTTTAATGATTATGATTTTGTGGTAAAAAGCTGTCAAATATTAGAAGCAGAGTATATATAAATTAAAAATAAATAAATGTGATTGACATTTTCTTCAACCCCCTCCCTACTAAACTCCTTAAAAAAATTTCCCGGGTTGGTCCTTTGGAAAATTGGCAAGCCTATTAAGTAGGTAGGTACTCCAAACTTGCTTCCTCAGAACTAAAATAAGATAACACGATTACGTAAGTGCCCAGTGGTCACTTTAACTTCACCAACAAAATTAGTAATTTCGAAAGAAACGAAACATTTACGTTCAATATATTCATGAAAATGCATAAGTAAGATATAAGTAAATAACTTTGGAGCCATTTTTCCACCATTCATAAACAAAAACAACAAATTTACACAGTTTCAGCAGATCCTCTAAGTAGTGTCCAACTATAGTAAACAAATGCACGTTATACGCGCTTCGACTTATTTCGGTCTGTCTTCGATGAACACGTCAAATTTTGCTATGCTAGACAACCCACAAAACACACTGGTATACTGAAATAGCCAACGAGCAGTTTTACTCATGACTAACAAACTGTGGTCTTCCTAGCTAACCAGTTGCCCTGAAAGGGTTATGTATCATATTATTCATTTGTTTGTAGTAATTGTGAAATTAAAATATAAGCACACACATACATACTGAGATGGTATGTGTGTGTATACATATACATATATATATATATATATATATATATATATATATATATATATATATATATATATATATATATATATATATATATATATATATATATATATATATATATATATATATATATATATATATATATATATATATATATATATATATATATATATATATATATATATATATATATATATATTCACTTAATAAGGTATATATACCTAAGAGTTTTCTTAGAGGAATTATAATTATTCCGAACACTCATTTCTTCAACTAGTCTTCAATGAAGAAGAGAAGAACGAACGTGAAAATTGAAATTAACTTTTGATAGTTTCCTTTAAAGAACAACAAACTGTAAACATTAGGAAGTCACTGGCGTTCAGATTCCATCAAGTTTCTGATACTTCTCTTGAAATTAACGAATTTCTACACACTAATGACGGCGATAAGAAAAAAAATTATACCGTCAAAAGGCACTTTCATTGCATCGATGCAATCCACATAAAAACTCTCAACTCTGAAACTCAATTCAAAGAGGAGTTTGGGATGAAAAATCATTCCAAATCCGTTTTTTACATCTGTTTACCCTACATAAATCCCTAGACTGTTGAACATTAGATATGTTATCCATAAATAATTCCCACTTCTTTCAACACCAGAAAAATTGATCCACTACGTACACTTCCCCAAATTTAAAGATGTCAAATATTTGACAGACTTTACCCGAATTTTGCTGGAGATGCAAAATTATATCGGGAAAAAAATTCCAGAACATCTATCGGATCTAAAAACTATTTCTTCAATAAATGTTGACTTTCGACTAAGTCAATATGTCTATCATTTAAAGAGAAAATACAAACTTGAATTCGACTGTATATCGATTAATCAATTTATTACTATTGAGCAGAGTAGATAGATAGATAGACATAAATTTATTAGGATAAATTCACAAGTTTCTGGACAAAGAATGTTTATTACTAATTTATTAACAATGTCTACGTTTCAATGCTTCTTGCATCTTTTTTAAGGCTGAAATGAACAACTTAAATCAGGAAACAATACATGGTTTGGCAAATGTAAAAATTCTTACCTAGTTAATCAATTTTTAAAAATCAAATGATTTGAAATACATGGTTTGCACAAACACACAATTATCAACAATATCAACGAAATTAAAATCCATTAACAATGCCACACAATAAGGAAACAAGCGGCGTGGCGACATCAATTCAAAGAAAACTTCCATAAAAACGCGCAGGTATGTATACAGATGTCCCCTCTCGGCCTACAATTACGATCGGAAATCTGATACCGTGAACAAAGCATTATGCACTCTTGCATTTGTCAAAATTAATAATCATATCCAGTAACAGACCACTATACAGGCCACAACCAAAACTGGTAACAGACCATCAACAAATCACAACAAAATAAAATGATATGTGTTCCAAAAACGGTCACAAAAAATTGAGATTCAGGATTTTATTATACATAAGAGACAAATTTTCTACATCTTCTCTGAAGTCGACAGTCTTGTTATGCTTGATATGTATCACTTCACTAATGTTTCGCTTGTAAGAATTCTTCTCCCTGTCCATGATTACAACCCCATCAAAATTAAAGTAATGTCCTTCCTTGAATGTGTGGGTCGCTAGAGCTATTTTTTGTTGACAATGTGCATGTTTCGAGTCATTTTCATGTTGTCTCATTCTTTCTTTTAAATATTGTTTTGTTTGTCCTATATAGCTTCTATCACAGTGGAGAAAAGGAATTCTGTGAATCACCCAAGGATTTACAGAATTCCTTGTTTCCACCGTGATAAGAGCTTCATAGAACAAACAAGACAATAGTTGAAAGAGAAAATAAGAACACATAAAAATGACTCGAAACATGCACATTGTCAACATAATCCTCAGGGCAAATTTCTGAGTAGCAAATATTCTCTTCGCATAAGAGCCAGCAACCCAAAAAATAACACCATAACTCAGCAGCGAATAAAAATTAACAAAATACACCACTTTAAGTACATCAACCTCAACATGAGATCTCATAACATTAAGTATATAGAAAACTGAGTTCAATTTCTTACTAAGACACTCAACATGAGTTTGCCAGCTCAAATTTTCATCCACCCATATCCCCAAAACTCCAATACACTTTCGCTGCAGGTTATTGAGTCAGGATGCTCCAAAGTAGACCTTCTTGTTGAAAAAAGTACACACTCAGTTTTGCTTGTATTCAACGACAAATTAGGTGGCCAGTTTCTTTGGTTCAACAAATTTTACTGCCACAATACTGTTAGTACTGAAATACAAATAAATTAAAATGTGAATCCTAGAAATATTAATATTACTGGCAAAATAGGTGATTCTTTTATTTCTTGCGAATTCTTGTAGCAAAATTATTTTTTCTATGCAAAAAAACAATTTTACTTTTGTCGCATTTTGGGTTTGAATGGATTAATTTTATTTTCTCATTTATATTATTTCATATCATAAAAGATTTATTGGAACAAACTTACGCCATGTTTGTTTTCTCTTAACATACTAAAATACTGATAGGATAACAGAAGAATAACGAGATTCAACACGCTTCATTAATAAATTAAATTATGTTTGTCATTGGTTTCGTTTCGCATTATCCATAGGCAAAATGTCAATGCGGATATTTTTCATTAAATAAACTTGAATTGAAACATTTATACTATTGAGTAACACACACAATGGTCGATAACTGAAAAAAAATGACATTGACTATAGCTTTTTCGAAAAATAAGCTTTCTCCATTGTTTCAAAGAAACATTAATGAATTTATTCATGAAACTTCATCATGAAGAACCTTAAAAATAATTAAGTTTAGGTAAACTAGTTAGAGCAATTTATAGAAATGCACAAATTAGCGACTTTATACAAAAAGTATCAGAAAATTGAAAATTACAATGATGCCAAAAACATACATCTATTTTCATGTTATGAAGCTACTACTATTGGGTCACTCACTATATCTGAAGGTATATTCTAAAATAAACATAATCTTTTTCATTATGTCGTATACAACAGTGATTAAGAAGAAAGATAAGAATTCATAAAAATACATTGAAGTGAGTAATTATATTGATGTTATGACTCACACGTATTATCTTGAAGTACCTAGATACTCTAGGATGTTTAAATATCCCGCTATCACCTACGGTATTGTTGTCAACTTCAGGACCGACCGTGTGAATAGAAAAACAACACACCGCTGAAAAAACAAAGATCTCCTGAAAGCTGTCTGAGTATATTCCTTCTGAAATACATTGTCACCATTTCGATATGAGGAAAAAACTCCCTTCAGAGAATAAATGATAGGACAGGTCCGGACAGAAAAAGGTTTTTACTACTGCTAACAATTCCATCTAAGTTTATTCCTATGAATTTATGCAGATAAGAACGAATTAACTTCATATATAGTGCAGAACATAAGAACCTTGAACTTATGTGGGTCCCTGGACACTATGGGGTTGAAGGTAATGCAAAAGTTGATAAACATTCTGAAAGAGCCTCAAAAACAGCTTACATACGTCCAAATCCACACTTGAAATAATTTAGAGAATTGTCATTGTAGAAGAGCAATGTTGGTTAAAAAAATATTGAAAAAAATTCCGAGTGAAATGCACTTTTTTTTTGTAAAATCGAAAGGTTAAGATAGCATTCAAAACTCAGAATATCATTGGAAAATATATTAAAAATTCAAAAGATAAAACTTCATCACAAAATGATTCAGGTATCTATGAGCTGACTTGTGATTGTGTGTCAAACTGGCAGGAATTTTGGAGTTCGAATATCAGAACATAAAAGAAGTTATGACAAGGAAAAAGTAGAATCTACTAGTGCATCACATCTGGAACATAATCATATTTTTAATAGTGAATTTGAAATATAACATATAGAAAAGAAAGGCTATAAACTCATTTTATCAGAAGCTCTTGAAATCAATAGTATGGAACAATCTAAACATTTGTTAAATAACCAATTAGATATGAATAATTCACCGTCATTAACAGTTTGTAGGTTACGTTTAGGTTTTTTCCCAATCTTATTGCTGTAAAAGTTAGTAAGTACTATACATCTGAAGAACCCACTGTGTATGTTTAACACAATAAGGTGAAAATCGAAGAATGTCAAGTTTCATTTACAATACGAAAAAATATATCATAAAACTGTCTAAAAGTAGAACTGCTCATGCCGAGAAGAAACCAAGTTCGCAATACAACAGTTCTACTCACTGGACATAGTCCCTTGAGAAGAATCTATATAATGGGAATCTTGCCTGCAGACAATGCGGATTGGAGACAGAG
>JARQZK010002901.1:97500-130000 GCA_030704885.1 Cynegetis impunctata | reverse complement strand
TGGCGTGATTAAAAAATGTGGGGTGAGGGTGAGATGGCGAAAAATAATTCTTTATGCGCTCGTTCGGGCTCTGGCGGCTCATTCCCAGAGGATTTCGACGGATCTCCGCCCCGCGATCCGCTTGATGTACTCGATGTGAATACGAGTGAGCTTTTGTATTGATAGCTACGATGAATTCGGAATGTTCGTTCAGTACTTGCCGTAATATTTTGGATGCAGCTTTCCAAAAATATGAAGATTATAGCTTCATATAACAATATTGCAGCGTGTCGAAAGTCAGGTGCAGGAGTAGTTTTTTTTAATCGTATTTTATCCCATGAAATACATACTATTGCAGTGTATAGAAGAAAAGCAGTCAGGAGCAGGAGTGGTTTTTCTATCCTTATTATATATATATATATATATATATATATATATATATATATATATATATATATATATATATATATATATATGTATATACAATTGAGTAAGTAACTGCCGATGATTTTTTAAAAATATATTATTATAGCTGGGTATTCGGCAAGGAGTTATGATCTAAACAACCAAATTTGTCTCAGTCGACGTTTCGACTCTTTATTGAGTCTTCCTCAGGACATCTACAATTTAAAAAGAATGACAAAGAATGTTACACCGAAACAGTTCGTCTTATATATATAAAAAACAACAAAATTACATGTATAAAACAGTTTCTTTGAACTCTAGTTCCTGCAATTTACAAGGAATATACAACAAAAACTCATTTAAAACCGAAAAAATGAGTTTTTGTTGTATATTCCTTGTGAATTGCAGGAACTAGAGTTCAAAGAAACTGTTTTATACATGTAATTTTGTTGTTTTTTATATATATAAGACGAACTGTTTCGGTGTAACATTCTTTGTCATTCTTTTTAAATTGTAGATGTCCTGAGGAAGACTCAATAAAGAGTCGAAACGTCGACTGAGACAAATTTGGTTGTTTAGATCATAACTCCTTGCCGAATACCCAGCTATAATAATATATTTTTATATATATATATATATATATATATATATATATATATATATATATATATATATATATATATATATATATATATATATATATATATATATATATATATGTATATATATATATAAATAAATATATATATATATATATAAATAAATATATATATATATATATATATATATATATATATATATATATATATTTTATTAACACGGGTTTCTACGGCTGTCGCCGCCTCTCCGTCCCCAGTTTCCATACTCTCCTATCCAAAAATTCTTCTTCCGTTAAGTCCCTTGCTTCCATCTCCCCGTTTATTCCATCTTTCCAGCTTCTTCTGGGTCTTCCTCTTTTCGTCCTCACCGGCGGTATCCACTCTAATACTTTTCTCGGCCACCTATTTTCGTCCATTCGTTTCGTATGTCCAAACCAAATTAACTGTTTCTTCTTAACTTCCTCCGAAATAGTCTTTTCCATGAGAAAATTTTTTTTTTAAGTCAACATAATTCCAGTATACGTACCAAATTTCCACCCTCTAACTCTATTTGCTTAAACTGTGGAGTTCGGCAATTTTTTCAAAACCACAAGAAAAAGAAAAATATCTACGTAAAAATGTGGACGGAAAAGTTTAACCATATATATATATATATATATATATATATATATATATATATATATATATATATATATATAAATATATATATATATATATATATATATATATATATATATATATATATATATATATATATATATATATATATATATATATATATATATATATATATATATATATATATATATATATATATATATATATATATATATATATATATATATATATATATATATAAGAGAGGGAAAGTCTTTGCTGACCAGTTAGGATAAAGCTATGAGAAATATCGTTGGGTACGCAGCATGCAGGAAGTATACTCTTACAACACTTTTTACAATATTTCGACAATGTTTATTGTCATCATCAGGGAATGCTACAATATTATTACAAAGTGAAACTAGGACAAATAGTGGAAAAAACACCAATTAACTTACAGTGTCCATGAGATTGTATGCATAGATCTTAAAATAAAATTAGTCTTGACGTTAACAACAAAAGTGCACATGTTCAGAACAAAGTCAGTGAGAGTAACTTATATATGCCATCATCACCAAATTTGAACAATTAAAGGCAGAAACAAAACAGTCACATTAAAATTCAAATTATTGTAAAATTATTATTAAACACTACATCATACCGGTATTCACATCGTCGGCATGGAAAGTGAAATGAAATTTAAAAAAAAATATAACCAAAAAGTGAGGCTAAAGTGAGAACATAGAAGAGGTGAACCACGCTAAGGACCGAGTTCTCTTACTCTTAGAGCATCAGAGCAAAGAAGAGATATCACATCGCTAGTATGTCATCTTCCACCAAAAAGAGAAGACACTCCGAATGTTGAAATTATTATTATGTATCTTTCAATTTTGTTTAATTTAATAATTTCAACATTCGGAGTGTCTTCCCTTTTTGGTGGAAGATGACATACTAGCGATGTGATATCTCTTCTGTGCTCTGATGCTCTAAGAGTAAGAGAACTCGGTCCTTAGCGCGGTTCACCTCTTCTATGTTCTCACTTTAGCCTCACTTTTTGGTTATATATTTTTTTTTTTTTTTTTTTTTTTTTAATTTCATTTCACTTTCCATGCCGACCATGTGAATACCGGTATGATGTTGTGTTTAATAATAATTTTACAATAATTTGAATTTTAATGTGACTGTTTTGTTTCTGCCTTTAATTGTTCCAATTTGGTGATGATGGCATATATAAGTTACTCTCACTGACTTTGTTCTGAACATGTGCACTTTTGTTGTTAACGTCAAGATTAATTTTATTTTAAGATCTATGCATACAATCTCGTGGACACTGTAAGTTAATTGGTGTTTTTTCCACTATTTGTCCTAGTTTCACTTTGTAATAATATTGTAGCATTCCCTGATGATGTAAGAGTATACTTCCTGCATGCTGCGTACCCAACGAGTTTTCTCATAGCTTTATGTATATATATATATATATATATATATATATATATATATATATATATATATATATAAATATATATATATATATATTTCCTTTTTGTTTCTCGGTACATATTAGCATCTCCAGCGGCTTCCATAGAATCAAATGAGCAGAAACGTGATGCACTTTGCGAATTTTTTTCACAATAGAGGGTTCAAATTTTGTAAGTGGATTACGTTATTGTTGAGATATTCATTCGTTCCCATTTTTTTTCAACCACGATGCACTTCGCAAAGTTTTTTTTCATAGAACAAATATTTTTTTTTCCCATTCGGTTTGTTATTTAAGATTGATTTTTCAAGATATAATTCTATATACCTACGCGAAAAATACGACCTTAGTGATGGCCTTTTTTTCCGGTACAAATTGGCATTTCCAGCAGCTTCCATCAAACCAAATGAGCTGTGTATGGGATTGTTTTCACGGTGGAACAGAATTAAGAAAATTTTGGTGAATTTCTCCAACCGCCGACATTTTTATTAAGATATTTCTTGTTTTTTCGTTGTTTCTGAAATTTTGGTCACCTCCATAACTGCTGTAGTATAAAAAGCGTGAGCAGTAAAGCTGCATCACTAAGGTCGTATTTTTAGCGCGAAATGCATCGCGTCGAGCGGCGATTCTAACAGATAGAATTATAATTTGAAAAATCACGCTTGAATGGCAAATCAAATTGAAAAAAAAATTAATTTCATAAAAAAAATTTGCGAAGTGCATCGTAGTTAAAAAACAGTTGAAACCAACGAAAGAACGTATCTCAACATCAACATAATCCACGTACAAAATTTAAAACCACTATTCTGAAAAAAAGCGAAGTGCATCGTGTGGAGTTCGGCAATTTCTACAAAACCAGGAAAAAATTAATATGTACGTAAAAATGGTGGCGGTTGGAAAAATTCAACCAAATATTGATGGTTTTGTTTTCTGAAAATCCTAGCTACCCATTTCATGATGAGAGTAGAACGAAAATAAGCTGAATTTTAAAATTTAATGACGGGCGAGTATAGATTTCGTTGTATAGAGATGAGGGTTAGTATGAGGGTGGTAAATTATGCACGTAGGCCACTCATACTTTGATATATGTTGGAAGAGGTGAATAGTTGACAGGGAGTAATTTCGGGGTTGATTTTTCGTTTATTTTTTGCCCTAACCGTCTAGTTTCTTGGATGAAGTGAATTTTGTGAGTTTTTAGAATTAATGATATGAATATGAGATTGGTAATTTCGTTAGATGTATATCAAACATCAACAACATCTCGAAAATCGTTATCCAGGAGGTCTATTGGTATTGGTAGGTGTGGATGGTGATTGATGCGCTGCAACCTTATTAGATCTATTGTGCCCCATCTTCTTCAGCTTCTCGAGGTGTTCTCGTTCACAGCAGCCCCTCAAGCCTCAATACCTTCAGGACTTGAGGATTTTAAGGCGTTCTATTCGTGGTATTTCACGTCAGCCAGTCAGCTGGTATGATCCCAGTGTGTTCAGTCTTTTTTGGTGTACAGCATAGCACTCCATCAGTATATATTGGGGTGTTTCCGGACGTTCCTTCCAGAATCTGCAGGTGCTGTCCCCCTCTAAGCCTAGCTTCCTTAGGTGTTCTGTGAGTCATCATTTCCCCATTAGAAATCCCGTGACTGTCTTCAGACTAGTTTTGCTGAGGTTAATCAGTGTTTTTGATCTTGCTTGGTTTCTTTCCGAGGAGATCTTTGGCCTGCCTCAGCCCTAGAAGTCTTTGCCAGTATGCATCTCTCATTGCTTCTTCAGCCTCATTGAGTTCTTATTGGAAGTGAGATTTTCCAATTCCGCAGCAAGGTTCTGGACCGATTAGTGGCGTTGATGCACCTTTTCGTTCCAGGTTGTCTGCTTGTTCATTACCCTTCACTCCGACGTGCCCCGGCACCCAGAGGAGGATCACTTTGTTGTTCCTGTCTAGATCGTTGAGTTTGTCCAGGCATTCAAAAACCATCTTTGAGTTTATGCTAGAAGACCTCAACGCGTTGATGGCTCCTTGGCTTTCGGGGAGGATTGCAATCTCCTGTAGAGGTTGAACTCGACGGATAGAAAAACAAAACTTGTTCCGCATCATGAGACTGTTGACTAAAATCAAATGCTTTCGTTGGTAAAATGGATGGATAGACTATTTACTTCAGCTATGATTTTACAAACAGTAGAACGCACCTTAATGGGTGCCAATGTCAATCATCTTCGGTTAGTCTCAACTTCATGTGCTTAGTCTCATAGATACACAGGACAAGTATGTAGGATGTATTTTCTGATTGTTCAATGGTTTCAATGTTTGATTTTGTGAAAGTATGAATTCACTATTGATAAGAATTTTTACAAATATTCGAATTCTAATTAATGACACTCGTTTCAAATTCCTACTTTCTCATAAGATGTTGACCAAATGATAAAAATTCTATATAAATACTCTATAATAACTAAGATTTGAATTCCCGTACGCCACTTGGTGAAATATCATAAAGAATAAAGTTTAAACTGTGAAAAAAACTTGGCGCAAGTTTCAATATATGAAATTCTCGAAATAAGTTCCGCCCATAATAGTAAATTTGTCTATTTTATAAAATAAGTTTCAATTTTTTCATTGAGGAGCTGAGTATTAGAATTTGTTGATTCATAAAGATTCTGAGAGATTCAAGTTTGATTCTAATTTTCCATATCTACTTTTTCAAAGTCTTAATCAAATGACTAATTTCAAATAATTAATCATGGGGATCATGCTTCATAAAATTGTTTGCAACTACTGCAAGTTATTTCATTTTAATCAATAAAAACAAGTGATAATAATAAATCAAAAATCTATGAAAACTAAATGTATAAAATGAGTTTCGGTAGTCGTTGAAAATTTTACATTAGAAGAACTTTCAGACATTTTCAAATAAATTATAATTTCAAAACATAAATCTTGATTAGATATTCAAATAGCATACTCTTTCAAATTAAAAATTGGAAGAATAATGGTTCAAAAAAAAATTCCTAATCCTTATAATTCAAGTAAAGTGAGTTGGGCCAAGATCATACGGAAAATGATTTTGAAAATATTTCACATTGTACAGGATTTATCTTTATTATAGAAGCGCAAAGAGTTTGTTTATTGGGTGGAATTTAACGTTTTCTAATAGAAATGTTTTGATAAAATAAAATTTTGAAATATTCCATAAAGCATCCTTAAGGCGAAATAACGAATTCCGAACAAGCACCAGGTGAGTTTTTCATCATTTAAACCACAAATTTATACTTATATGAACTTCTACGTATTCGATTTTGTCCCACCTATGAGAAAGAACAGAGGAGCAATTCTTTTTTTTATGAAACAACCGAAAATTTTGCGCAATATTTTTAGGGCTTAATTATACCTACGGTATATTCCAAAAGATCTTCTACATTCTATACAAGCTCAGGTAAGAACATTTCTATATTTTCATAGATTATAGTGTAAATATCTTCAGTTCGGACCAAACAAATTTTTTCTTCGAACTTGCCACATATGGGGCAGGATCGAACCAATTCATTACCAAACAATTAAAGAAGATAGACAATTCACAACAGAGATTCCATATGTATTGTTAAAACTTCACACTTTCACGAAACTCCAAAAACACAAGAATTTCTAAACTTCACAGGAAAAACCTTGAAACGTGGCGCCGTCTAGTTAAGCATTGTATACGCATTTGTGTGCTACAACTGCTACACGAGGCGAGTATTTGCCACGATGTGGCAACAACTATATGACCTCTGGAGGCCGCGTTGGAACTTACCCCGCCGTATCCGATATTTCCCCAAATTACCTAACTTAGGTTTTCTCCTCAATGGTCAGGAGAAATACATAGCAACAGTTCAATTTAAATTCCCTAAGCAATTTTCTTAAGATAATTACCTAAATAAAGGTAATCAATATTGTATATAAATAAGTATCTGTATCTGTATAATTTTGTCAGAATCTTGAGAAGAATTATATCGAAAAGTTGCATTGGAATTCAGATATTCATAAAAATTATTATCAGTAGCTATTCTTTATGAAAATGAGTTTGCAAGTATCAGCCCGAACAGTTTTAAACTAAATAATTATAGGTAATACTTTACGCGACAAGGAATTTCTGTCATTACAAGTATGTATTATCAACTTAAATGTTCCTGCTCGAGGCGCTGACTATTCTAAACCTATCTAACCCTTTACCGTGAGAAGAATTAGTTTTTTGTTGATTTCACAGTATTCAAATCATCGACTAGAAAAAAAAAGATTATGCTCCATGGTACATTAGTGAAATAACTATTTGTTCTACTGATCCAAAAAAACAAGATGATAGTGTATGAATTTCATTTATATAAATTATATATAACCTTGCAAAATCTGTATAAATAGACTTTTTATAGTTGTTGTAGTCAAAGTCGCTAACACGGACACTTAGAAAAATCAAATTAATATATTAAAGATGCTTCTAATGTTTTCTCTCACCACAGTGTTTTTATGGAAACCCTTGAACTTTATGAATCTGTTAATATTTGTTTAAATTATCCGTCTCTAAAAAAGCATTTAAAGCTTTTTCCTAGGCAAAAGATAGTTCCTCGTAAATTTGGACAGTGTGATTTCGTTATTTTGTATCATGATAAAAGATCTTAGTTTCAACTTGGGATAGCGTACATCTTTTCAACGATGTCTTTGAGTATGTTGGAACCACCTACTGTGCAAAAAGCATCAAAGAAAGGGTTTTATATTGAAATTATTTGAACTTTAATATTGAATATTTTCATCTTTTGATATATCTGAAAAATGGAAGAAATGTTGTCTTTATCATCATCTTTCAGCTTCAAACCAGAATATTTCATTGTACAAAGCTTTTGAAGCATTTTTCACCGTATTTTCTCTTAAAGTGCTAATTTTCATGAAAAATGTAATAAAAAAGAGTTAAAAAAATGCAGGATGACCCAGTACTATTTATTTAAGATTTATTTTACATAATCAAAGGGACGGGACACTCGAAAAGTTAAAATCAAAAAATTGTTTAAAACATGAAAACAAAATAAAAAAAACATTAACACAATGCTCTAAGCAGAGATAAACTCCACACTCAACGCATTTTTTCTGAAATTTTTTATCTTTGCCTCGGGGACATACCCCACATGTGGAAGACTTTCTTTTTTGATTTTGAGGTTCTTCAGCACCATCACTATCAAATTTTCTTTCCAATTTATTTTGTATATCGCGTCGCAGTCGATTAATCTGGCTTCTATTTTCACAATATAGTTCAATGATTGCAAAGACAAATTGATCGAGAAAATTCCTTCTATTCGTCCCCTGTTCTTTTTCCCAGGAAACCATATCATCGAACCTAAAACATAGATAATACCTATACACTCTGTTCCGTCTACTAAAAAACTCTATACTAGAAAACAAACAATAAAAACAATATTCATAAAAAATAGGCCTTTGAAAATTAAGTTCTGTGTAGTGGGGTATTTATCACCCAAATTGAGTTGTTTTACTAACATGAGTAGCGTGCTGGGGTTAAAATCACCCAGGCCGAAAAAACCTCGATGATGCTCCAACTAGATCAACCAGCACAGAGACTGAGCTCCTGTTTGCCAAGCGCAGGTGTAAGCGTGTTAGGAAGGTAGAAGGAGCGGGGATGCTCGCATATAAGTTTAGGTGGTACTTTTATGGAATAAAAGAATTGTTTGGGTGTTTTTAATCCCACCCCAACGCCGGTTTAACTGCGTACATGAAAAGAACTCCAAATGTATGAAATAACTTGTACAGCCAAAGTCATCAACGTTGAGAAAATTATATTATCTTGGGCAAAAATAATACCATAAATGAGTGCTAGCTAACTTCATGTAATACAGCTCTATACTGCTTAACAACAAATAAACTGTGTAAGATATCATTTTTCTAAATCGAGTGAGTTATTACTTCAAAATTTCTTTTGAAACTAAGTTTCATCAGTGAGCTTTAATAAAATCAAAAAGTCTCTGGTAAAAAACTAATAATCAAAATTTGTGTGTGATGCGTGTTTCTTCGTTTTTATGCATTCTGATTCCAACATTAGATACTTATATCTCAGTGAACTATGGTAATTTTTAAAAACGTGAAATATTGAAAAAACTTTTAATCAAAACTTTGCGTGTGATACATCAATTCAAAGGACATTTTATGTAGATTTTGACAGAAAAATTGAATATTTCAATCGATTTTTAATGTACACATACAGTATTGTTTGTTTTTGTACTGCCTACCACCATCCTGTGTGGTATCTAAAGGGTATAGCAACCAACGTGCCTTGCAGGAGAACGGAGACGTTAAGAAGAAGTCTAAATTCAAAGATTTATTTGTTTCAAGCGAATGTAAGGGAACACAATTTAGTAGCGCTTAATATTTGAAAGAGCTTACGCATATTTTCATTTTGCCGCCAGGTAGAACTTTTTTTTAAAATAGATCGTATGAGCTTATATTGGGGCTGACTACTTGATTCATGCATAATTTTTAGTTATTATATAGCCGAGCATAAATATAGGCCGCTGTAATTGTATGTGATAAATTTTGAAAAGATTATTGATGTAATGGCACATGATTGTTTTTAGAACATCTTTAATTGGAATATAAATAATCAGAATATATTTTCATTTATTTTTTTCAATTATTTTCCATAAGAAAAATATCAAGTTTGTATAATATCTCACAAACTAAATGTAATTCGACATTTTGGTTTTCAATGGTGAATGGTCTTCAAAAACACTAAAGAATTTTTTTTTTCGAAAAATCGATAATTTTTATAATAAAAAAACTTTTGAGAATCTTCCTGTTGCTTGAAAACGACTTGACGTATCAAAAATCGAGCTCAGGACATGTCTATTCGTTTTTTGCTATCTTGCTAGAAATTACCTAAACCTTCAATTCCCTATAATCCTTACAAAAAAATTCCGAAAAATTCGGTAAATTTAATTAAGTGATCATAGTTTTGAAATACTTTTTTGTACAATTTTATATTCCCAAAATCATCAATTATGTCGTCGTATGAAATCTTGTTTCTTAGTTCTGACTATGCACAAAAAGATTTGGCTCAAGTAAGATCTTAGATAACCCGTTTTAAACAAGAAATGCTCATCTTGCCCGAACAGAGCTCAAAAAAGTATTAAAATTCACATTTTTGAGCTCAGAAATTTATGTTAATGGCTTCCTAGTACCTGAAAACGTCGGGATCTGAGGAAAACTCGATTTTCGGAAATCGAGGTGGAAACAATAACTTTCCAATTTTCGAAAATTTTTAATTTTTTTAGAGGGAAGTTGAATATTTAGGTCCTAAATTTGCCGCCCCTAAAATCTGCCGCCTTAGGCTCCAGCCTACTCTGCCTGCTGGTAAATCCTCCACTGGCTATCTGACTTGTAAAGCCTAATACGCAGCAAGTGAAATTAAAAATCATAGAAAAATAATTTCATAATAACTGAGATTGAATTCTCGCACATCACTTGGTGAAACATCATAAAGAATAAAGTATAAACTTTAAAATAAAAATACTTGGCTTATATTTCACAATATAAAAAATATTTAGATACTGTATTTAGCAGTAACGAAAAGTCGACATGTTTCTAGTTATGAACTCATTATCAAGACTGACTACAGGAGAGTATTACATCCTAATTTATAAAACAGACAAAAGCAAAGGTGATACCTGAAAATCAATTTGTTCGTTTACAAGGGGTAATTGACTATTATGGGCGGAACTTATTTCGAGAATTTCAAGAAGGTCAAGGCGTTTTACTTTGTTACCTGAATGTAACAATTTGGTTTTGTTGAAATCCAGGAAGTGATTGAATTTTATACAATGTTCAGAGAAGCCAGTGGTATTTTTGTTTTGTAAAATTGACTTTTTATGTTCTTATTTATGTAACTTAGATGAAAAAATTTTCAATGCTGATAATAATTTAATTACTAACGTTTCATTATGGAGGCGTTATGTAGATGATATTTTTTGTATTTGGACCGGAACAGATAGGCAGTTAGATAATTTCCTTAAATATATAAATACTTTCTACAACTCGAATCAATTTACAAAAGAAGTAGAAAACGAAAACGGTACCTTGAATTTCTTAGACGTTCAGATTGCTAGGAATTTGAATTCTCTTTTTTTCAACATTTATAGAAAACCAACCTTCACAGATACTTCAATTCACAGCGACAGTAATCAACACATTAAAATAAAACCCAGTGCTTTTCATTCGTTCATACATAGGTTGTTCACGATTCTATTATCGGAAACAAATTTTCAATTTGAAGTTAATACAATTAAATTATTAGCCATCAATAATGGTTACAATGAAAGTCTTATCGACAGGCTCATTGGGAAAAGTATCTTTTGCATTCAATATACCCCACGCAATCTATTAACGAAGAACAAAAATACTTCCCAATAAATTACGTGCCTAATTTGAGTAGCAAAATTTGTAACAGACTATCGAAAAATAACGTTAAAACAATTTGCATAAATAAAAGAAACTTGAAGTCATTCTTGGTCAATAATAAAGAAAAATCCAACATCGGAGAAAACAGTGGTGTTTACAAAATATTTTGCGACGAATGTCCTGCTTTCTATATTGGACAGACAGGAAGGAATATAAATATTCGTGTTGAAGAACATAAAAAGTCAATTTTACAAAATAAAAATACCACTGGCTTCTCTGAACATTGTATAAAATTCAATCACTTCCTGGATTTCAACAAAACCAAATTGTTACATTCAGGTAACAAAGGAAAACGCCTTGACCTTCTTGAAATTCTCGAAATAAGTTCTGCCCATAATAGTAAATTAACCCTTGTAAACGAACAAATTGATTTTCAGGTATCACCTTTGCTTTTGTCTGTTTTATAAATTAGGATGTAATACTCTCCTGTAGTCAGTCTTGATAATGAGTTCATAACTCGAAACATGTCGACTTTTCGTTACTGCTAAATACAGTATCTAAATATTTCTTATATTATGAAACATAAGCCAAGTGTTTTTATTTTAAAGTTTATACTTTATAATTTGATAATCTAAGAATAATTTCTGCAGAAGATGTTTTTAAACCTTTCCAATTTATTCACGTTTTAGTGTAAACAGTACTACAAGGATGGAGAGGAATATACCTACTCACATTCAGATATCAGATAGGGACCGTATGAAACGAAGATCCTAGATAGCGTTAACCTTTATGGAGACGATTAACAGTAATATAGTGCGAAATCTCCAAAGAATTCTAGATGTGAACATGGAAATTTCATCGAAATGTCGAGTTCCTCCAGAAAATGGGTATGTCCAAGGAGAAGGCGAATTGCGAAGCAAAGGGGTGGGACGTCGCCGACGAGTGGGCGCCTGTGAGGCGGCGCGACGCTTCACGCCACGCCCGCGTCTTCGACGTCTGCTAAAATTTTGACGCTCCTGATATTTCAACTTTTTCAGTTGACTGAAACTTTGAACGAATTTTAAGTCGAAATGATAAACCCAATATTTAGAGCTGGGATACGTTATATCAATGTAAGGTCAAAGTGTGATCTGGATAGATAATTTCGTAGGTTGAAACGGTGTCAGGGAGGTCCTGACATCATGGGGACAAAATATTTCAATAAACTCACTGAATGTGTCAGGTCTCTGCCATTTGAAAGTTTTAAGAGTCGAGTGAAGAGGTTTCTGCTGGGTAGGGCTTTCTATTCAGTGAATGAGTTCTTGGCCTGCGATGGAAATATTTTGGCAAATTTGTAAATGCATTTGTCTGATTTTTCTTGTTGGTTTCATGTTTATACAATATACCCATTCTAAATGTAATATACAGTGACAATTTTAAATCTTTAATTCTAACTTGCTTCTGCTGGTAGTTTTGTTATATTTTATCTTATGTAGTTGTCTGACTTGTGTGATACTATTTTGTAATTGACATCAATAAACTATTCTATTCTATTCTTTTCTATCAATTGCATGGTTAAACTGCATTAGTACCAATAAATGTCAATTGACGCCGTTAGAGAATATAAATCCTGTATACAAAACTTTTCAATTATAGATGTAACTTCATAATGGTACCTCTTTCAGGTTACACGTGAATATTTATTCACATAACAACCTTCCCCAGCAACGTAAACGTCTATTGAAAATATTTTCACAAAATTTCTTAGAAGACAAGGCATTTTTCGTTTGAAACTTCAAAATATTGTGAAAGTCAGAAGCATATTTATGTTAATTAACTTTCGAAGCATCTGTTAACTGTAATACAGAAAAGTGTTCAAACAAAGTACAACTATAAAGTGTCATAATTATGTGAAGTCTAGTTAATACTCCTAATATTAGTCAATTTTTTTGAAAAATTCGAAAAATAGTGCTGAATAATAATAACTCTGACAAAATAGAACCCAAGATCGAAGTGTTCCATTGCTTTTATAATTTTATAATCACATTCATTTGAAGCAGTTTGCTTCATGGATAGTTTCAGTCAAACTTAAATGATCAATGTGGTCTTTATTTCTTGAATGAGTTATCCTTTTCATTGCCATTTTAGCAGAAGGTACTTCTCTTGTATTTGGAAACGAAAACGGTAAAGTAAGGTAACTAATATCAGTCAGAGATGATAATATATGTGTTTATTGAATAAGTAAACTACTAGTCAGAAATTTTTTTCTCCCTGAATAACTCCTGACATTAGTTAAGTTAAGTTTTCAACAAAGTCTTTATATATATATATATATATATATATATATATATATATATTTATATATATATATATATATATATATATATATATATATATTTTATATATATATATATATATATATATATATATATATATATATATATATATATATATATATATATATATATATATATATATATATATATATATATATATAGGGTAAACTGGGGGAATTTCGGCCCTGGAGGAAATTCCGGACATCAAATGTCTCGTTGCTGTATCTCCCTCCACAAACGTGACATCATCCAGTACACTGTATTTTAACGCGCCAATTCAGTGTTTGTTGGTAACTTCGTCGGAATAGATATATTGAAATTTTAGTAGTAGATTTAAAAAAGTGAAGGGTAGTGTTATAACGGTCGAAATATTTCAAAGGTATGTATAGATTTCAAAAACTTCATAAATCGTGTTGTTATTTATTTCAGTGGGCAGGTTGTTTAAAATACATTGTTTCTGTGATTTTAAAATTTCACTTAACTTTACTGTTTATTTTTTTGAATATGACTAAAAATGTTTATACATATGGGGTAATACCGACATGTCTTTAGGGGGAAATATCGGCCTGGCCGGAATTACACACAACAAAATAACTATTTAATTTTTCATATTTTTTTCAGATGCCCCGCAAATATTCAAGAAAAACTGCTAAAGCGTCTTTTACACAAGAAAAGTTAAGATTGGCCTTACAAGAAATTGAAAATGGACGGAGTTTAAGGAAAGTGGCAAATGCTTTTGGCATAGCGAGATCTACATTGCAGGATCGTCGTAGAGCCGGAACTGTTTCAAAACCATATCTAGGACGAAAACCAGATTTTAGTAAAGCTGAGGAAGAAGAACTTACTAGACATATTATTAAACTTTCGCAGTTGTATTATTATATTACTCCGTTAGAAGTAAAACGGTGTGCTTATAGCTATGCAAGAAAAAGGAATGGAAAGTTCACAAAGCAAAATTCCTCTACACGGGACCTCATTTGTAGAACTACTGGAACCAGTCCCAGGATGTTCGAAATATCCTACTAAAAAAGGAAAAGACAAACAGCATTCAGAGATTTTCACGTCTACTCCCATGAAAGCTGTTATGGAAGAGAAGAAGAAAAAGAAACAAGATCGAATAGAAAAAAAAAGAAAAAGGGGACAAAATTAAGAAAGTTACACGAATTATTGTGAATGAAAGTGGCTTAGTTAGCCAGGTTATTGTCGAAAAAAGAAAACTACCAGAAATGCGAGAAAAGAAAAATCGAAAAGCAAAAATGGCGAGGTATCAACCAGAAGATCAAGAGTACTCAGAAGAAGAGAATGAAGAAATTAATGATATTAATGAAGACGTATGTCTTATATGTGGCGAATTTGGAAAAAATAGGGAGCTATGGATACAATGTACCATATGTGAAGAATGGGCACACAAAGAGTGCACTGATTTTAATAGTCAAAATTGGTTATGTGGTTTTTGCCAATAAGTTTTCATCGAGGGCCGGTATTACCCCCATGACGCAGATAAAACCGGACAGTATTCAGTTATATACTATGTGTTGTAGAACATTTGTTTCGTTGTTTTGAGTTATTTTGATTACATTTTGTGTTAGAATATGTATTTTATTTGTTTGTTAATAAATATCATAATCTTATCTTAACAACTTTTATGGCAACTTCACATTTTCCTTAGGCGGCCGGAATTCCCCCTGTTTACCCTACATATAAATATATATATATATATATATATATATATATATATATATATATATGTGTATGTATATATATATATATATATATATATGTATATGTATATATATAGATATATATATATATATATATATATATATCTATATATATATATATATATATATATATATATATATATATATATATATATATATTCATATATAGGTATAGGTATAGGTATATATAACTATAATAGGGCTTACAGAGATTGTCACTCTCACAGCTTGCCTAGTCAAATAAGTATATATATATAAAACAATGTCACATTATTGAAGCATAGTTTTGCAAATTGAGTACAATGAAGGCGATCCAATTTGTATTGTCTCTTCTCTGACTAGAGGCGTGGAAACTTGGCAACTCCTACAACCGTAAATGTTAATAGTTGGCTGGTTTATATTGACTTGAGATATTATTAATTTGAATCTTTCCAATATATGATACTGATGAGTGAAAAACAACAATGGATGTGTGGAACGAAAAAGACTTATGTACTATGTGAAATAAAACAGAAATGTTGAAATTTTTCAATATCTAACCCTGATGCAAATAAGCATTGACAAATTCTACATGTCTTTTTCGTTCCACAAAGCTGAAGTTGTCTGTGGATTTAATATACATAAATATTCTTTGCAAAATAGTGTAGTCGCTATCATATTCACTTTTATATCAATCACAAACACCAATTGAAATATGACGAACACATATCACTTTTTTCTTCTACTAAAACTTCTTCATTTATATTTATTTTATTGATCTGGTACTTAGAACGGGCAGACGTTTCGCCAAGGTCTCACTTGGCATTTTCGATGCTTGTTTACTATTCAAAGTTTGATGTTGAAATTAAATTTATCATCAAATTTCAAGTAGTAAGCAAGCATCCAAAATGCCGAGTGAAATCTTGGCGAAACATCTGTGCACCAGTTCAATAAATCAAAGGATGTACCCGTGGACCAACAGTTCATATTTTTCTATCCGTGAATATATATATATATATATATATATATATATATATATATATATATATATATATATATATATATATATATATATATATTTATATATATATATATATATATATATATATATATATATATATATATATATATATATATATATATATATACATATATATATATATATATATATACATATATACATATATGAATATCGATTGGAAAAAGTTTTCAGGGAGTCTCTTATTAGTTGAAAAAGTTATTTCAATTTCAGGAACTAGGTATGGAGTCCACTATTCAACTTCTACTTCGGATCGAACTCAATTCGATAACTCTACTCCAAATTGAACAGTTGTGGATAAAAGGACGGAAAACAAACAACCACTGAATAATTAAGACCTTCGAAAATGGTCCATATAGCTTGCTGTCCATATGTAGCGGCATGTTCTTCGTACGAAGAACGGAAGTGCAAAAGACTGGTTATAAACTTCACCTGAGGTGATGGTAAGTGGTAAACCCCAAGACTGCACTCTATCACTGTTTCCTTCGGGAGCACAGGAATGAGGCTCCTGGCCGAACGAACAGGGACGGATTCACAGATTCCGCAAATTAAAATAATATCTGTTCTCGATTATTTAAAAATACTTAACTCACATTCTTCATTAGTTCAGCTTTTGCAACGTCGCTTCAATATTCTAAGAATTTCAATGAACTTCATAAGAGCTTATGGAAAACCTGAAATTTTTGGAAAAGATTTGCAGTAAATTTTATTATTATTTTATTATTTTGAAAACTAATCGATGGATAGGTGAAACGGTAAGTCGTCAAGCACTACAAATTAATGTGTATTTTTTGAAAAAATAGGTTTTTATTTATTTTTGATTGAATCGGTCAAGTATCGTTCTCCAGTTTCAGATTGTTTGTACCTACTGACTTTTCCTGCTGATTTCTAAATTTTTGAGTGGCTCTCTTCTACATTGAATAAAACCGGGAAAAGACTTTCGAAAAGTTCACCATATTGAATTGATTCATATTCTATCCTACTCATTTTCAGCAAACTAGATTTCTCCCGGTATCCTCATCTCTTCTAAAATGTTTTGTATTCGTCAAGGGTTATTCACGTTATTCGACACGAAGTGTTATGGCTAGAGTATTTGATTTTATGAAAGTTTTTTTTTAAGGTTGGATAGGAACTACATTTTAAAAATATTTTTATGTTGTGCAGGGTGTGCCGAAAACACGAAAAGTATCAAAGTTGGTATTTTTAAAATGGAATACTCTGTATATTATTTCATTATAATAGGTTCTAATAGGTTCGTATCCATCCTAACGAAAAAACTTTTATAAAATCAAAAACTTTAGCCATAACACTTCGTGGCGAATAACGTGAATAACCCTATATATATATATATATATATATATATATATATATATATATATATATATATATATATATATATATATAAATATATATATATATATATATATATATATATATATATATATATATATATATATATATATATATATATATATATATATATATATATATATATATATATATATGTATGTATATGTATATATATATATATATATATATATATATATATATATATATATATATATATATATATATATATATATATATATATATATATATATATATGTATATATATACGGGGTTGCGATAAAGTATGGAACCAAGTGAATATCTTTCGAACGAAAAGGAGAATATTTATGAAATTTTGCAGGTAAGTCCAATGGCGCAAAATGCATCTGATGTATGATTTTTTTGTTGATAATATACTTTCGGTTGTACCGGAAATAGACCTTAGGTCGCTTATTTTAAATGGGATACCCTATATATTATTATATTTTTGGATTCTACTTAAGATTCTAGGCAGATTTTATGTATTATGTCCTATACCTAAGTCTAAGCGTTTTTGACATATTCAGGTTTTTATGTCAAAAACGACGATTGCAAGCCCTAATATAATTATCAGTTGTTCCTATAAGAAAGCCTTTTTTACTTACTTTGGGTTAGATTCCTTATTGAAAAGGACCAACTTCAATAGATTTTTTATAATATTTGGATAACTAGTCATACAGGGTGTGCAAAAAATAAGATCTAAAATGAGATTGAGAAAACTGACAAAAATCAATTCAACTTCTTGTGAGTTTTTTACATTGCCGTAAAAAAATGTTCAGATAAACAAATTGATGTTGTGTGTATGCATATGTAGTAATTAGTGATAAACGAGTACGATTTCAAATACGATCGTGGCTATCCTAGATCTAATTGTTTAACGATTGAATGCAAAATCGCCATATAAAAATATTAAATTGGCAATATTTCGAAAACTTCAAATTTTAGGTGAAGATAACCTCAACAAAGTTACCTTCTTTTTAAATGCTTAATACTACAAAATAAGAAAAATGGGGGGTTTCCATTTGAAAAAATTGATTTTTGTCAGTTTTCTCAATCTCATTTTAGATCTTATTTTTTGCACACCCTGTAACTAGTTATCCAAATATTATCCAAAATCTATTAAAGTGGATCCCTTTCAACAAAGAATCTAACCCAAAGTAAGGAAAAAAGGCTTCCTTATAGGAACAATTGATAATTATATTAGGGCTTGCAATCGTCGTTTTTGACATAAAAACCTATATATGTCAAAAACGCTTAGACTTAGGTATAGGACATGATGCATAGAATCTGCCTAGAATCTTAAGTAGAATCCAAAAATTTAATAATATATAGGGTATCCCATTTAAAATAAGCGACCTAAGGTCTATTTCCGGTACAACCGGAAGTATATTATCAACAAAGAATCATACATCAGATGCATTTTGCGCCATTGGACTTACCTGCAAAATTTCATAAATATTCTTTTTTTCGTTCGAAAGATATTTACTTGGTTCCATACTTTATCGCAACCCTGTATATATATATATATATATATATATATATATATATATATACATATATATATATATATATAGATATATATATATATAAATATATATAAATATATATATAAATATATAAAAATATATAAATATATATATATATATATATATATATATATATATATATATATATATATATATATATATATATATATATATATATATATATATATATATATATATATATATATATATATATATATATATATATATATATATATATATATATATATATATATATATATTATGATTGAATTTAGGATTGCAGTCGAGGAACTCTACATTAGCAGGTTTCTTCTTCTTGTTTTTTAAATGTTTGCGTGAATTTATGAGCCTTCATATGAGTGTAGCCTGGCTCTAAGGACCGCTTGCGAGGGTGTTATATTTGTATTTTTTGAGAAAATATCAGACAATTGTACTGCATCAAAAAGTCAACAGCGAGGTACGGGAGCAGTATTTAAATTGTTTTAGACCTGCTGGACGGCAATAACAAAAATATTTTCTGAAGTTTAGTTCAGATAAAAAGACGATCTCAATTGCAGAAAATCAATTGGGTAATCTTACCAGAGAACCTGTGGAAGAGGAATTAGTTCTGGTTGAGTTGCAAGGAGGAAAATATAAAATTGTACTATGTACCGTAATTCGATTAATTATTATAAAATACGATCATACACTGTTATTTGTGAAAAAAAATAATAAAAACATGGTGCTCAAAGTCACCCGGTTGTTTAAGATGACCCCAAACGTCGGGCGTCGTAAAATTGGCTTCCGAATCCGACATAATGTAACCTGAAAAATTTCATATATTTTACTACAAACAGTTATTTAATAATACTCCATACTTACCAAAAACGCACAGTCCTATAATGCGTAGATGAGTGATTTCTATGTTTCTGACAATTATTTTGTTGAATTGTCAAATTTGTGCTACCTTGACACAAAACCAGTAAGCAAAGCAATCAAGTATTACTTTTTTTTGCATCCAATCCTTTTTTTAAATACTATCTTAATTCTATCGTTTGAACACCGTTCGCGGAAAAAATCGCATGTTTTATTCGGAGAAGAGCACTTTTTATGTCTAAAATTATCGGCCTCACTGTGCTCAGCCCACAAACATTTAGTTTAGCCACAAAAAGTATCACTTTTACTTCTAACAACACTATTGAGATACGAATAGTCTAAGAACTAATAAATAAAGGTTTCCTTCTTGGAAAAACTCATAATTTCTATTGGAGACCGTAAACGTCATTTTTCTCATTAAAACTTGAATATATAAAACCGATAAGGTATAGAACATGATACACAAAGTATAGTTGGCAAGCAATAATAGTAAGATAATGCATACATTGAACAAGACTATGAGACTTATGATCAAAATCCCACCCTGTACGAAAATACTCGATCAGAGAGATTTTCCCTTCTCACAAACCTTTTTTCTGTTGTTTTAGCTGGTTGAAACGCCCGTAACTCATTGCTTTTCTAAGTCTGACACGGTTTTCCGAGAAAGATTAATTGACCCTTTTTCTGTACACAAGGAAGATTTAGATTCGTGTTGTTACTATACTGCCAACACAGGAATTGTAGAAATAGAAGTCATGAGTGAAGTATTATTATTAATAAAAGAGAATAGGTATGTATAATTAAAATTCAAGAAAATTCAAAATCGTGCGATTAAACCTCGGATTTCACTGAAAAAAGTAATCCGTTGTGAATACTGTAAGATAACCATAATATACCAAGAGTTGTGGTCAAATAGGCGCCAATCACTACATTTATTTAATAATACCACTACAAAAATATGATTCGAACAATAATAAATACTGAATCTTAAAGCATCAAGTACTTTTCCTGTTTAGTTATTTACCACTACAAACAAGTAACTTCCACTTGTCGATTTGTTCTTATTTATCGGTGACATGGAATAATATATAACAAAATAAGGGTATTACCTAGCATTTATATGACAATATACAATACTACCTTTCTATTTTTGTCCATAAATGTATGGTTATTATTTACCTGCACTGATATATCAGAGATTTTTGCATGTTGTAATTATGTAATAAAAGTAAGACAATGTTTACAGGAGGTTTATTCAACTTTAGTAATCAATATACAGGGTTTTTGGAAATTTATTCATTCGATACTCTGAAGTCATGTTCCAAAGATTTAGAACTTCATCCAAGGTTCACAATTGTACTCTAGCCAGTTGCTTTCTTCTTCAAGTAGTTCATCTACTATTTCTGAAAAATCCAAAAGACTAAGGTTTCGACACAATTCTATACCAATAAGGTGTTGACTTACCAGAAATATTAATATTATCATCTAATATAATCAACCGATCCCTTTTTCTTTTACTATAATTTTCGAAGAAATATATTTCTTCCTACTGTTAGACTATTTGTCCCAGAGTTTTCCGTGTGAACTATTGGCTTTCCATGTTTGTCTCTATAGCCTGGTATCTAGTAAGAACTAGGAGATTCAGTGGGAAACAAGGAGCATATCTGATTACTCAGATCTGTGAATTGTTGCTTTGATTTTCGAATGACTATTCATCTATATAATTCTCTACAATAAAAGAAGAATGAAATAACTGATAGAAAAACAGTTCTCTCCACAATCTAATGGAGATAAGTACCGTATTGGTAATAAAATCTATCTAATGATAATATTCTATAGAAATTATAAGTAAGTAGGTAGGTATATTAGGTATTATGGGAGTACCTTTGGGACATTTGCAAGGAAATTATCGCTTTTCAATATTATGCAGTTAGTTATAAATTTAATATGAAAAAATGTCATATGGGTATATACTTATATGTATTTATTTGATGAGGTTAATTAAATTTGAAAAAATTAGAAGATACCCACTGTGTCAGACAAACCTACATGCAATTATGAATTCTTCTATTAAATAGGTACGGAAGCCATTAGTGCCATTCCAAATTCTATGAAACAGAGAATGACTTACCGTTGAATATGTAATTGAACATTGTTATAATAATGGGTGCATAAATCACGAACAGCAATACGGAAAACAATAATGATATAAATGGCGACAGATCGGAAGCATATCTGTTATTCAACATTTCAACTGATGAAGTAGTCAATAATAATTATTGAAACTATTATTATTTGGGTGTGGTATGCAATAGATTTGTCGTGATATTGAGCACTCATAAAAGTAGTATCATTGACAAGTTAGATGTTCAAGGAAACATGTTTATCGACATAACCATTCATTTAGTAAACGGAAAATCTTTTCTTTTTCTCAGTGTTAACTCAACAAAATAAACAGGTCCTAACCAGTCGCCTTCAGATGTTTCAAGATAAGTTCAGAGTAGGCTATTAATTAACTGTTCAAGTTATGGTCGCTGCCATATTAACATTTTCAGCTTGTCGACCACGGCGACAAGCTGAAAATGTTAAATACCTACACTGAGAAAAAGAAAAGATTTTCCGTTTACTAAATGAATGGTTATGTCGATTTATTTTCATTGAACAGTTAACATGTCAGTGATACTACTTTTATGAGTGCTCAATATCACGACAAATCTATTGCATGCCACATCCAAATGATTATAGCTTCAATTATTATTGACTACTTCATCAGTTGAAATGTTCAATAACAGGTAATTATTAAATATCTTTCCTGTAGTGGTATTAGGTTCAGGGTGAATATAATTTATTTAATAGTTCTATTTACCACTACAAATGAAAGCACGTATGAGATTACTTTCCGTGATGTCAAGATTTAGAGCCCTTTCAGACTTGGATACTGTATCCGAGATACGCGTATCCCAGATACAGAAAATACATGTGTTTATATGTACGTTTTCACACTGCATTCAGCACAGCATACCGTATCGCGATACTAAATTTCTGAATCTCGCTCATTCAGCCGCCGGCGACAGTATCCGAATCCGGGATACCGAATTATCATTGTGGCTTATGGACCTGTTCAGACTTGCATACTTTTGCGACTCAAAAAGCACAATAGCATAGGTGTACAATATTTTTATTATTTATTAGTAGAAGTGAAGTGGAATAGAACGTTTTTTCGATTGTACCATGGAGAATAAAGTTTTTGATAACGAGAAATTTATAAGTTTGGTAGAACCGGATTCTTGTATATGGGATACAAGTAATGAAAATCATTTCGACAGAAATATAAAACAAAAATGTTGGGTGGAAATTACCAAACAGATGTGTGAAAATTTTGAAGAAATGATCATTGTTCAACAAAATGAATATGGTAGGTATATTTATGAAAGTAATTATACAGTGCATTCAAAAAGGAATGCCTAAATTCATTAGCTAAATAAATCAAATTATTATATTATTAAAAATTCTCGAAACAAGACGATTATTTGTCGAAAGCTTACTGATTTTTACAATAATCATCCCAAGATGGATAACAAAAATTAAATGAAATAATTCAATAATATTGTTTATTAGCGATGAATAATGAGTTTATTCGTTAATTTATATTGCTTTTAATTTTTTACGGATTGCATTGAAAACCCTTTAGATAAGCGAATTGATGTTTAATTTGTATTAATCAGTGCACTACTATCTAGTAACTGTTCGCAAACTATCAAGTAAATTGTGAGTTACGGAAATAAATTATACATGGTACACTGTAGTTAGGGCCCAGAAATATAATATACCACAGCATAGCGCACTCTTCAATGTCCATTTCATAAAAAGCACCGTACAGCACTGATATTGTACTGATAAAATTTATTCACAAAACTATATTCTAACAAAAGTATCGTGACTGTGTCTGGCCTAAATTCTGTATCTCGCATACAGTATCTCGGATACAGTATCCTAGTCTGAAAGGGCTCTTACCACTACTTTACTTTTTACTACTCGTGAAAAAGCCGAAAGATTCCGAAGTAACAAGCACGCGACGCTCCAGCTTCCGATGTGTCGCCATTTTTATCATTATTGTTTTCCGTATTGCTGTTCGTAATTTGTGCACAAATTCTCATTGTTTTAATTTTGCACTACTGTTCAAAATGGAAGCAACTGGCTGAAGTACAATTGTGAACTTTGAGGGAAGTCTAAATCTTTGGAACAGGACTTCAGAGCATCGAATGAATTAATTTCCAAACACCCTGTATATTGATTACTAAAGTTGAATAAACCAGCCTGTAAAGATTGTCTCACTTTCATTACATAATTACAATTGGTTATGTTTCCGAAAAACAACATATGAGTACGTGAAATACTCATTTATTGAAGTTATAATGAACTTGCAAAAATTTCTAATATTATATCAGTGCAGTTAAATAATAACCATAGATTTATGGACAAAAATAGAAAGGTAGTATATACATTGTCATATAAATGCTAGGTAATACCCTTATTTTGTTATGTAGTATTTCATGCCACCGATAAGTCAGAACAAATCGACAAGTGGGCGTTACTTGTTTGTAGTGGTAAATAATAACAAAACAGGAAAAGTACTTGATGCTTTAATCTTCAGTATTTATTATTGTTTGAAACATACTATTTTGTAGTGGTAATATTTAATAAATGTAGTGATTGGCGCCTACCACAACGCTTGGTATAATATAATTATATCTTTCGGTATTCACGATGAATTAATTTTTTCAGTGTACTGTTGTTTAACATTTAAATCAATTCTTTTTTATCTCCAGGACCTGAAAGGTGTTGTGACCAATATACGAATATTTTCATTTCCTGTGAATATCTGTTCACGTTGCCCAGAACCAATTTTCCTAGTTGAAAATTCTAGAATGTGTTAATTTGAAGCGACTCAAGTATAAATACAATCAACTCTATGCCAGCTGGAAAACTGTTATACAATTGTGTTTTAAAAATAAACTTGGATGCGATGAAATTGTGACCAATTTTTGTAGTTTCATTTCACTTTTCATTAGAAAAATATGCTGGAAAAAAATAGTGAATATTTCTTTTTCATATTTAAGAATATTAAATGGATTTTTTATAATTACTAAATAATATAATTAGAAGAATGATTCACCTTGCCCATTATTTACTACGTATATCTGAGTGGAGCATTTGAAACAGTGTACTTGGAATTTTTTCAATGGTAGTTTTTTTTTAAGAAAAAACCCAAAAAAGAGAAATATCTTTGATCGTCTGTTTATGGAAAATCTTCTTCCTATAATAGGATTGAGGAACAACAGTACCAAAATCTTTGTTGTGTGTCATCAGGGCTAGTATTTTGGAAAATAATATTATTGGCCTTTTTGTTCACCCGATAGTTTGACAGGTTAATATTACCTTAATTTGATTCAGGATCTCATAAAGCCACAAAGTTTGATATTTTTTGTAAACGCTGCTCAGATTCAGGAGAGTGATGTAATTTTTCATGTGGTGCTGCCACCACATTTTGTAGCTGCTGTACATAACTTACGGAATCAATATTTTGCTGAACATTGGACAGGTAAGGGGTTTTACTGAGTGGTCAGCACGATCACTAGATTCTAACCATTGGACTTTTCTGTATCATTATAAAAGTGTTATTATAAAATGGAGCTTGCCTCTTTAGAAAATCTCCGCTTATGAATAGGTATATAGCATATGGTGAAATATCACATGAAATATTACGCAATATTCAGAAATCAAATCAAATCAAATCAAATCGAAATATGCTTTTCCGTCGACCTCTAAATAAAAGCTTACTTTAACGTACACGAAATTGATCATTAATGACCCATTTTAATGTGCAATTTCTCCTATTTTAATCTATGATTGTCATGGGCAACCAAACACAGAAGTATTCAGCACGGAATAGTTGAATTATTCTGTGTCTGTACTGTTATTCCACAGAGAAAAGGAATTCATAATTCAAATCGAAAAACTTAACTCTATACAAAATAAAGTAGAAACTGCGGAAAAATTTTTATGCAATAATCGTTCGAAAGTAAATAACGCTTCAGCTTCCACCAGTTCCACATATTCCTTATCGGATATTGTAGGTAATGTTAACTATTCAGAATATCACATGTCTAATATTCCATCTATGAATTTCTCAAATTGTTCCATCGAGAGCATAAATATAAATATATCGAAATGAACATAGAAATTTATATTGTGTCAAGTGTATCTGTCATGCAAAATAAAAATTTATTTCAATCAAGAATTTATACTCAATTCATGATGAGGTCGACGGAAAAATCTTGTAATAAACTCGTTTATTAATGTAGCGATTAATTGTCTCGAACTATTAACGCGCTCGCTCCGCTCACGCGTTAAAATATCTCAACCATTAATCGCTGTCATTAATAAACTAGTTTATTACATAACTATTATTGTCTTGAAACTATACATTTTACTGACAAAGCAAAAAATCCAGAAAATAAACAATGTAAAACATAAAAATGAACACAGATCAATCAAAAAATACACAAATTCAACAATGTAATACCTAGAAATAAAAATCACACCACATTTCTATACAAAATATATACAAACTGTACAATATAACCGAGAGTGTCAAATCCTCCTCAGTCCAAGCTGATGCCTGTGTTATTCAATTTGATTATATTAAAACAATGGTTAAAAATAACAATTTACACTTTTATTATAAGAAATAACGCATGACGCACGTTTCGGTGGAACTTCACCTTCTTCAGATGCTAATGGCAAACTAACTATGATTTTCTGTTATATCGAAAACAGGAAATGACAAATTATGTAGAAGGGGTAAATACAAAGATGGTTACAAATAATTATTAGAAAAGGAAAAACCAATTCTGAACTGCTAGTCAGGTAGTTCGGTAATTTTGAAAAGATTAAGGGGGCTTGAAGTATGATCGATTTGGCTATTCAATAGGAGACCGGAATGCTTGTATTTATTTATCTGTAATGATTCTAAAAAATTAAGTTTAATTCCTTTACTTTCAGTATTTAATATTTTAAAATCGAAATTGAATGTGATTTTCTTGGATTAAATGGTTTCCATAATGTGAATCCGACTTCTGATTAACAAAGCTACGTTTGTGTTCTGAAATTCTAGTTTGAAAACTTCTGAAAGTTCTACCAATGTAAAACTTATCACAATCGCCACAATTAATTTTATAAACTCCCGATTTATTATCTTTATGAACTTTGGATTTATTATTTTTTATATGATTTCCTAAATTATTACCGGTACGATAAGCAATGTTAATGTTGTGCTTAGATAAGAGAGATTTAAGTTTTTTACTTGAATTTCCGATGAAAGTGAGGCTGTTGTATTTGATATTATTTTTAGTAAGGGGGTACACCTGGTTAATCGCATTTTTGAAAAACTTTTTACATATCATATTGTCTATAATCTTGGGATCATAATTATTATTTACGGCAATTTGTTTAATTATATTTTTCTCGATGTTAAAATTGGCATTTGAAAGTGGAATATTTACTAAACGATGTACCATAGTATGGTATTACCGAACTACCTGACTAGCAGTTCAGAATTGGTTTTTCCTTTTCTAATAATTATTTGTAACCATCTTTGTATTTAACCCTTCTACATAATTTGTCATTTCCTGTTTTCGATATAACAGAAAATCATAGTTAGTTTGCCATTAGCATCTGAAGAAGGTGAAGTTCCACCGAAACGTGCGTCATGCGTTATTTCTTATAATAAAAGTGTAAATTGTTATTTTTAACCATTGTTTTAATATGTTTATTAATTTACACCAAGTATCGGCCCAATCAATCCAAAATTTGATCTTATAGATCAATCAATGCTCAGAATAGTAGTCTATAAAGTTATAAGGTCTATCAAGAAAATAAGATTAATAGTTCGTTTCCGAAAATTGGTCAAGGAAGTTATAGATTTCAATTCCTTGGTAAGGAAGGTGATTGTAAATTTTCTTAGCATTGTAAATGGTGAACTTTTTTGTTAATTCAGAGGAAGAAATAGGAAGGTGAACATGATGTCCCGAAAATCTGGTGGAATACCCGTGCTGTGACACCAAGGGTACGGCATGAAAATACTTATGAATCCAGCACACAAATTCAAGTAAATATAAAGAAGGAAGCGTCAAAATTCCATTTTTCTTGAAGTAAGGCTTGCAATGAGCCATTTTGTTCAGTACAAACATGTAACGAATTGCTCTCTTCTGCAATTTGAGAATGGTGTCAAGTTGTGAAGAATAACATGAACCCCAGAAGGTAAGACCATAACGAAGATGGGATTCGAACAATGCAAAACAGGTAATTCTTATAGATGCCGTATCTAATTCACTTGAGATGGATTTAATGTCTTAACAGGCCGATGATAATTTTTTAGCTAAGAGATGCTATTTTTCCAACCCTGAGAATGTGAGTAAAATTTTAGAGACAGAATTGACCCGGCGCATCTTCATTTCATCACAGGAAAGGCGCTTTAGCACTTATTTGGTTGTAGTTCTAATAAATATTTCGCACAAATAGATACCTCAAACCCAGTTCCATTTGACCATCGCAAAGGCCGAATTATACGCGTTAGGGTCAGATTTGGCCCGAGGATACCAGTTGCGTGTGTGTTTTGAATTTATTTCACTATGGATTTTATTGAGGGCCGGCAGTATGCCGAAAAAGTAAGTGAATTTTTCTTGAACAGCGAAGATGATGACAAAGAGCCCTTAAATGCGACGAAACTATAACGAATTGAAGTATTCCGTCAATTTCACAGCCCAGACCTCCTGATCCTGATGCAGTGAGTAGGGCAAAAAAGCTACGAAGATGTTACATGTGTAAATCGAAAAATTGCAATTAATATTTTACAAAGTGTAATAAGTGTAACAGGCACGTGTTTGAAGCATCTGCAGAGCACAGCTACATTATCAATTGAAAAGTGTAAGAAGCGAGTGATAGGCTAGCAATTGTTGTTGCACGTTTTTTTCGAATGAGAATCTATTTCTTTATTTTTTTGTAGAATATGAAGGCTAAGTATGTTGTATGAGGGCCCATTATATTAATTTTTTGATATTTTGATGTTTCAGTTGAAATGTTGGAAATTAAATTGCGTTACACATTTTCAGAGGAAGTATTTGTGTTTTTTCTACAATAAAGTGTATTTATTTCCAAAATTTTTTTGTTTCTCAACCTGTTGTATACACATTGCTAAAAATTGATTAAATGATGATATTCTGTAATTTGGAGGTTTCAACCTTTTTTAAAAATATCGGGTCAGAATCGACCCGAAGATACCAGTTACGTAAGTAAAAATGACGATACCAACTAAGAGTTAACATACCCTCCATATTGACCTATGGTGAAAAAATAGTGTGGAAAATATTACCCCAGTGATGGAATTCTGATGCTCGTCCTTTCTTAAGCATTTTTTTTTAAATGTCCATTTTTGTATTTTAGTACTAAAATGATATATACCTATATTGAAAATTTAAAATATCGAATGATGTACATCATTTAATAAAGAGTCGGGCACACCTCTGAAAAATCCAAACAGGGACCACATATATATTCAGTTCAGAGCTGAAATTTGACAGGTTGAATATACCAGTAGGTTGCGAAGCTTCCGGCTTAACTGAATTTTCAGACTAGAATTGAAGGCACCCGGCGGACTCATGAAATCCATCACATTGACTTTTCATAGCCAACTTCGTCTAGCAGAAGGCAATGTTCGTTCCTGAAGTGTACCGCGGAAAAATAAATATCAGAGTAGGCGACAGTTTCATATTGTATCTTATTTTGAGTCTCTTTTACGCTCGAAGTATAACAATGAATAGATAATGCTTTCGACTACTATGTAAATTGAATTTGAATGGAAATGGAACCCATTTTGAACATACTGTTAAGAAGCTATTTATTCGATAAAAATCTCTGAATGTAATGGTGATGAATCGAAAACTACTCCCTATAAACATGTAGTGTGATGCTCCTATTTTTCTTAACGAAAAGACTTGTTAGTATCATGGACAAAAGTACGAGGATATATTGATATCTAGTTAGCCTAGACCAGTTCCCTGCAAAAACAAAATATTGCGTTACCATAGCAACGGACAATAACTTATTAGAAGTGTCAGTGTAAAGTTTGAAGTCAAAAAAGTAAACCAAAGTTACGCAATAAATTAAAAGAAAAAATATGTCCACCGAAATTGTGAAAATCGAAAAATTGGAGTATCGAGCCATCATCAAATACCTGTATTTAAAAGGGTTAAGAGGTAAGCAGATTTACGAAGATATTCTTAATACCCTTGGTGATCAATGTCCTTCGTATACGTCCGTGAAAAATTGGACTGCAAGCTTCAAAAGGGGTATATTTTCCATTGAAGATGATGACCGATCGGGAAGGCCAGTTTCTTGGTCAGTCTCCGAAAATATCGATGCAGTTCATGACATAATTTTAACAGACCGTCGAATTGGGCTAAAACGGATATCTGAAGCACTGAATATTTCATACGAACGCGTTCATTATATAGTTCACGTCACATTGGACATGAGAAAAATTGCTGCAAAATGGATCCCCAAATGTTTGAATGTTGACCAAAAGCGTGCAAGGGTAGTAGCATCACGTACGATCTGTGCTCGATTTGAAAACGATGTAGACTTCTTTAACCAAATTGTTACTACGGACGATTTTTGGGTACATTTCTACGATCCAGAAACAAAGCAACAATCGATGGAATCCGTCACTCCGGTTCTCAAAGACCTAAGAAGTTTCGTGTCCAAAAATCTGCTGGAAAAGTTCTTGCTTCAGTTTTTTGGGATTGCCATGGAGTAATCATGATTGATTTTTTGGATAAGGGTAGAACAATAACTGGAGATTACTATTCGACATCACTGATCACTCTACGGGAAAAAATTAGAGAGAAAAGACGTGGAAAGCTATCCAAAGGTGTTTTTTTTCTGCAGGACAACGCCCCTGCATACAAATCTCATGTTGCGATGCAAAAACATTCGTGATTTAGGGTTTGAATTACTAGAACACCCCCCTTATTCACCAGATTTGGCTCCGTCCGACTATCATCTCTTTCCTCAACTGAAAAAAAGTTTAAAAGGTCGTAACTTTTCTTCCAACGAGGAGGTAATAAAAGCTGTGGAGGTCTGGTTTGCAGAGCAAGAAGAAACATTTTTTTTGAAAGGTCTAGAGACGTTGCAGGTTCGCTGTAATAAATGTATACAATTAAGAGGAGAATATGTTGAGTAATAAAATATTTTGACATTGAAATTTTGTTTGGTTCTATAGTAGGCTAAGAATTTTTCAATATATCCTCGTAATTCCATTTTTCAATGGCGAATCAAAAGATATTGATGAATTTCTCGGCAAAAAGAGAGCTGTGTCACTATATTCGTATTTTTCGCTAGAAGTGTATCGAGATACGTTTCGATTAAAAGCAATCCGAATTAAAAATTCGAAAATAATTTTATTTAATTGAAAACGAAAAAGTCCTGCGTAGTGATAGCGCCGGAGGTCGAGGTGCGATTCCGACTTTACATTCTCCGCGAAGTGCAGCGCGGTTGAGAAAGAGTTGAAACTAACAAAGGATCGTATTTCAACATGAACTTAATATGCGTATCAAATTTCAACCGCCTAAATTTTCAAAAACCGCGAAAAAATGAGAAATATCTACGTAAAAATGTTGGTAGTTAGGGAAAATTACCCAAATTTTGATAGTTGTGCCTCGAAAACAACTCCAGATAACAAATTTGAGTTCACTTGGTTCGATGAAAACAGAAAAATCTACGTACCAATGGCGGTCGTTAGAAAAATATACACTAATTTTTATAGTTTTTTTCTGCCGCAAAAACTATACCAGATATCGAATTTCAGCTCATTTTATCGATAGGAGCCGCTGAAGATGCGAATATGTAGACGGAATATATCTGTGTATAAATGTATATACAGTTTGTCTCACTAAGTTGGAACCATATGGAAAACTTTTTTATTATTCATTTTAGGAAAATAAGTTATTCTTCATAAAAAGTTCTGCATGTTCTAAAATCTTAAATACAATCATCAGATATCAAATTTTTTCAGTCTTATACGCGGTGTGTCGAAAAATATGAATTTTACTCAAGAGTAAATTACCTTTATATTTGAAAATATCGAAAATTCTTAAG
>JARQZK010002901.1:85000-92500 GCA_030704885.1 Cynegetis impunctata | reverse complement strand
CTACGCCGTTCTGATGAGGACCAAAGAGTCCGAAACACGTGTCAACGGCTGCTTCCATATAAACGTGCTATACCGATAATTTTACTCCACATCTTTAATGTTTTCCCATGACTAATTTCTTTGTTGTTAGATAAATAGTACCCTATTATTTTTATTTTCAAACATTACGTAGGTAAAGGTTTCTTTGGTTTCCCTTACCATCTAATGATAACAATTTTGAATGTTAATATTAGACTGAATAGCATATAATAAATAATTAGCAAGACAAAGCAGCCTTATCTTTTCAATTTTTTCAAATCAATAAATATCAAAGAAATTTCAATTACGAATATCGTAGTGAAACGTCAACTTTTTAATAAAATCGAGTTTTTTAAGATTCAACCAGCCTGTTATTGCTAATAATTATCAAGAGATTATATATATATATATATATATATATATATATATATATATATATATATATATATATATATATATATATATATATATTTAGATATATGTAGAATATGTAACATTGACTTACTATTTGGAACTATCTGGGACGTTCTTCATCCCAATGATGCTGAAGATGGGACAATGAATTACTTGAAAACATTTCAAAAACTTTCCATGAAAATTTTAGCCCAATCGGCTAATCAGCTCTAGCCAAAATAATTTTATGTGCCTCAATGTGTTAATTGTAATAGTTGTAATGGTTTAAGAAATTGAATCTCGGCAATTAACCTACACTCTAATTATCTAGCTATATATTTAAGCTGGACATAATGTTTAAAACTTTTAGTTAATGATCGCAAACACCTGTTGGATATGACTAATACATTCATTTGAAAATATCGGCCTTTAATGATAATTTATAACAGTGCAGTCCACTCGTTCTACACGCCACTGATTTAATTTCCCGCCGTCGCAATTTTCTTCACTATTTCGATAATTATTTATCCCGTTGATGGCGACCAGGCATTGTTGCTTCTCGCAGATGATCCCCAAGGATTTAGTCCCGAGCCCGCTCATAAATCCCTGCGCAAGAATCATAAAGCTGCCTGCTCGTTTTGTTCTATACCCCGGCCTGCTCGTTCTTTCCTTTCGTATATTTTTATAAATGGTTCTTGCTATATACATAATCTACGACCGTTTCTCACGAATTTCTCATGATTTTTTATGGTCAGCGGGATAATATTGCTATTTTTTATTCTCGGTATATGGTAGATTTTCTGTGAACGTAAATTGAAAAGATTTACCATAAGTTGAATCTACATCTTTTTCACAGAGTTCGTTTGTCATCGAGTATCCAAAATATAAAATGGATACTGAATTAGGTAATCATTTATTTGGTGAATCTAGAAGAAAACACTTGGCAGAAGTTTCACGAAGTTTTGAAATTTGAAATTCTTTAAAATTTACTTCACAATGTAGCTATACTATGTATCGTACTATAATCATCTCTACGATCAAAATAAAAATTTTCAATTTGCTGTTCGTTTTTATTACGATTTATATTGGGTTTTATCATGTGACCTCCCCAAACTGAATATACTTTTCAATCTGTAGATTGTGGGAAAGGCCTAAAGAAATGTAAACAATGCACACTCTTCAATTCATAGACATACCTATACAAACATCCCATCTTACCCAGGATTCGAACCTCCCACACCTGATGTTGAATCTGGATGAGAATGATTTTATTCACCTGAGGATAACCTGAGATAAAAACCAGACCTAAACTCTCTACTTATCCTACTTTTCAAATACTACTTGCCTTTGTAAAACTATTACTTTATAGATGCTACTGTATGCGTGAATGAGTAGATATTTCTTCCTTTACTTTAAGTTGATGAAAATTTCCTTTATATGATATTCTGCATGTATTTGCATATATCAGCTGAAAAGTGTATCATTATGAAACTGAAAAATTCAATTCGAATAATGGTGAACAATATACAAACATTCAGCAAATTTTTTCGAGTCTTACTTTGAAATTACTATATAACATTCATGTCGCATGTGGCAGTGAAGAGAATAATTCAAAAAGCAAAGTATTCTGGTCTATTCTGAGATCCATCTAAATTCGAAGTGGGAAATGAACTTATTGTATTGTGAAAATCAATATTGAAATAGGAACACACACTAAATATTTGGGGCTAATTATAGATGAGAATTTGAATAGGAGGGAACACATTTTACATTTAACTGAAAAAATTGTTCTAATGCTAGGCGCTATTTACAGAATTCGAGACTGCTAATATTCAAGACGAAGAATTAATATTACAATTCCTTCTTCCTGTCACATTATAGGTACCTACTCCTTACTCCCTATGGGGTTCATGTGGTCAGGTGGATTTCGGTAAAAAACAGGTATTGCAAAATGAAATATTGAAGGTATTATTTAGGCTTGATTGGCGTACATACTCTGTGGAACTATACGGAGGATTGGGTGTCTTAATGCTGAAGGTATTGCTGATACTTGAGCAGGGGAAATAAATGTTTAAAGTGACAAATAAAATCCAGAAGTCTAACATAAACATCGTCTTTTCTGAAAATATTCACGAGCATTTTACTATGACTCGACATGTCATCTATTGGGATAATAATATTCTAATGTAGGTTTGCATAATCCAGTATTGAGTATTGAGTATTGAGCCGTAATAACATTTAATGACCTTCAGAGATCATATACATGAGCTCCGTGAGTAGTTTCTCAGACAGACTTGAATTATTTGCTACAATGAGTAGATAATATGTTTTTGCTACTTGTGTAGTTGATGAGGTTCTGGATGTTATTTTATATTTGTATTGACTTTGAGGGGGGGGAATGGAACTGATGATGTTTTCTTTAATTTTACGTTTTTTTCTCTTTTTCACTGTTATTGGTTGGTTATATTTTATTTTATATTATCATACTTTATTATGTTATAACTTAGTTGAGGTTTGACACTGGGAATGTTATATATCTTTGGAACTAGTGCATTTGCACTGCTTTAGAGATTGTTTTTATTCATATAAATTGAAGTCATAAAGAATTTATTCAAAAAAATCACTAGTATTTACAAAATTTGTTCTTACTTATGTATTTATCAGATTAAATAGTTCAGGCAATTTCGAACAAAAGAATATTTTTAATGTTTCTTGCGACATTCCCTCTAAGTCAAATTGACTCTAACAGAACTACATTCACGCCAAGATATTCTTCCACTTTCACTACAATATCCCCATACCACAAAATAATATCTCAAATGCGACTCAAACAAAGCGATATTAGAAATGTTCAGAATATTCGTTTATATAGATTTCTATGTAAAATATTATGGCTACTGAGCTAGCCAGGCAGATGGCTAACTTGAAAACTCCTGGTGAAACGAGAATCAAGTTGTATAACCTGAAATCTCACAACTTTCATACCAAATTTTTCTATTTGTGGAATTTTGGACCTCCATTATTTATAAAGTATCTGAAACAAAAAATTAGAGAAATTGGATTAGTAAATAAATGACAAGTTCAAAAAAGAAGAATGTAGCTGAACAGAATTAAATTCAATAAATTGGCAGTATCTGAAAAAGAATGAAATGAGATTATTTGATAATAAGTTAGAAATTGTGAACTTCACAAAAAAGAAAATACAGTCCAAACCATTTAAAAAAAAAAATTCTAGTTTTTTCTGCTTGTTGATGTCCAACCGATTCGCTCTTAACCCATTCAAGTTCCTCGACTATGCCTCATCAAACAACTCCACTGCTTCAGGCAGGTCAGCATAATTAAAAAAATTAGCAAGGTCATCCACAGAAAGAATCCTCAGAAAACCAGTCATAAAATTATTACATCATTCAAAATTTGAAAACCAATGGTTTTATAAGAGAGCCCTGCGTAACCTCTACAGTAACCGGTTGATGTTCCGACTAACAGCTATTTGTCAACACACACTGAAATCTGCCTGCTACAAATTACTCGATGTATCTTTCACTGTCATGATCAAACCTGTATCTATCCAGCTTTTTGATTCAAGAATGCAAAACATATTCGAAGACATTCATTAAATCAAGAAACAATGACGGTATGAACATACTAATCTTAATGCACTGCACCCTATATCAATAATGATTTCAGAGAGTGAGTCGCGTTTACTTCGATTTTCTCTCAAACCGAACGTTTGCTAACTGAAGGAGTTATTTTATGGAAAAAATATTCACAGCTATCTTGTCTAGCAATTCAGGAAAATCAGTTACATCAATATCTCCAATTCAGTAAATTTTCTGAGATAGGTAAAATGCCTGTTTCTTTTTTTTTGATTGTATGGGCGGTGTAATTGACATAGTCTATCCAGCGAGAGCTAGCGCGCACGTCACAGTCATGCACAATGCTGCCTACCCGAGTGCCTACCCAAATGAATAGAATTCGAAATTGTCAAAATTCTTATCTATCGTAAGTAATTTTCTGAGAAAGTTTTTATATGGTCATAGTGATTGGATCATCCATTTCGACAAATGTTCTGTCCTTAACATATCAAATCGTATGTATCCCTCATAGAAAATTAACATTTCGAGTAATGAAAATAAGTTGAATAGTTGTTAAGTTGTCATCTTATTTCAAAATTTGAAATGTCGTACCATCTCGACCAGTTCGCCGGCAATCGGCATTTCACGTTTGACAGTCGCCGAGATAACCTAGTTCTTCGAAGATTTTGTAATTAAAAGTTCGATTCATCTATCAATGAATATAGAGTGGCACTTCTGGTAGGAAATAATAGTTAATTTGAACTTACCGCTAAAAATGTCCGCCATGTCAAACATGAAAGATTTCTAATTTTGTTTGAAAATTGGGTCAGCTTATTAGATTTAAGATTATTTATCACGTCTGGCAACAGTATCCACGATCGACGTCACATACAATTGATGATGTGCATGGCAACTTTCGCTAGATAGACTATAGCTTCGCATCAATTCAGTTATTGTGACTATGAAAATGAAAAATTAACAGCGTGAAAAATTCATCTTCATTGATGGCCAACAATTTTTTTTCCAAGTAAAATATATTATAGAATAACGAATCATCTGATGATTAGGTAAAGTTTTATCCTCCCTGAATCAATGTCAGATTTTTTTTCCATATACCTACTCATGTAAGGCCTGGAGTTCTAAATGGTATCGTTAGGCATAAGTTTATCGCATAAAATTTTCGTGCATTATAATGGGATTTTCAGAACATAAAGATAAAGTGAATTTGATATTTGTCGACAGATAAGAGTTGAAGGTCTCATCAACGTTCGTGTTGCTGAAACTTTCGTTTATCAATTCATTTCACCTCCCGTTTCCCCTTATTATACTCACTCTTAATTACACACTTAGGTTTTTTGTTAACATTGTCGGTCACGCTACAAGTGACAGCTGAGTTGGCATAATAATGTCAAATAAACATGTTTATCACTCCGTCAGTAAAACATTTGGGACTTGCGTTTGGGGCCCAGAAGTGAACTTATTGCAGCAATGGGACGCTGTTCTACGTAGTATGTACACATTACATGTGCCTGATTATCCACCTAAGGATTGTGTTCATCCACTTTGTTGAAAGGTTATTAAAATTAATTAATATTTGTGCGTACGCCTATATGAGTGTTTTCATGATTCACAGGAAACCATAGCAATGCATACGATGAAAACAGATAGAATTATGAGAATTTATCCTTGAAATGCTAATAAAAATATATTAAAACAATGATTAATAATGAAAATTTATACAACTATGAAATAAAATAACGCATGACGCATGTTTCGGTGTAACTTCACTTTCTTCAGATGCAAACTAAATCTCCCTTATATCGATTACAACAAATAAATAGATGACAAATAGTGTGGCGATGGTAAACAGAAGGATGGTTACAAATAATTAAAATAATAGGAAAAACCCATTCTAAACTGCATTTTCTTGAATGAACCCATTATATCCCATTGTACTCATTAAGTACAGCCAACGAAATATTTTTTTTACTCAATCTAGTAACAGTTGGATCAAATTTACTATTAAATTTTGATTGTTTCAATATTTTTCCATAGCCAGCACTATATATTACAGAAGAATTTACATCCTGTAATTCTTTGACGCGATTTTTTCAGCCGTTACGTTGGTTATGTTGTTCATTCCTTACATGGTAGTAAATAATCGACGGAAAATAATATTTTTTGCATTACGACTGTACGGATCTTTTGTTTTCAGCATTTTATAAGTGTGATTGAGCTATTTTTAGTGTTGTTTGAATACATAATTCTTTTTGAAAAATATGGTAAGTAGAAATTTCTTACTGTACTCATTTGAGTACAATGGGCTGATGCATTACTTTTATATTTCAATGCTACCTATCATTCCATAGAAGTCAGTGCGTTTCTTTTCTAGTTTTCATAAATACTGTGTAGTTTCCCGAAATTCCAATCAGAATTTTTTATGGTTGGGAGAAATATCAACAAGAAGTTGCTTCAACAAAGACCAGAAATGAAGTCGACATTGCGATTATTCCTCCCGATTTTCGATTATTCCTCCCGATTTTCGATTATACCTCCCGATTTTGATTCACAGACGGATGAGGAAGGTTTTGATAAAAATGATATTCAAGATGAGTTGTCAATGCTTCAAAAAGTCGCTGGCAAAATGGAAATTTGGCATATAAGTGACAGTGAAAGCGAAGACAGTGATGCTGAGTTCAATTTTCCCTTCTCAGTTCTACGTCTAATTATCAAGCTATGAGCAGTTATAGGATCTCCATTCGTGGTAAAAATGGTGGTGGATTATGTTCACAAATGTGATAAACATGACTCTTATCAACGCATGGAAAATATTTCAAATTGTGAAGGGAGAGCTAATTAGTCTTGTTGATTTTGAGCGAATAATAAACTGTTCGTCATTATTTGGCTTGTAACAAAAAATCAAAATATAAAAGCTAGTCAACTACCAGTAAATGTGAGAAAACATGAAGGTGGCCATTTTCCACTTGAATTAGAAAAACAAGTGAAATGTACCCTGTGTCATAAACGAGTCAGATGTTCAAAATGCAAAGTGGCTCTATGTGTTGAAAGATATTGTTTTGCCATTCACCATTTTTTATTTCTTGTTTTTGTAATATTATAACTTGTTTCAATTAATTCTTTCATAATTTTCTGTCGTTTACTTTTGAAAAATATGAGTTTGGTTCTAATAAAGTTTGTAGTTGAATTAAAATTTTTTTACAACGTATTCTCCCATTTTACTCATCTGAGTACATGGGTCTCGCAGCTAACCCATGAATTTTCGAACATAGGTTACATTTACTTTCATGTTCCAAACAACGTATATTTTGCCCAAACAACAAAGAAAATTGATTCCGCTCGAAATAATGTCTTGGGTTATAATGGGTTAAATGGTTTGCATAATGTGAATCCGGGTATTGATTAACAAAGTTGCGTTTGTGTTTTGAAATGGTAATCTGAAAGCTTTTGAAAGTTTAACCAATGGAAAACTTATCACAATCACCACAATTAATTT